>JARIHO010000141.1:0-141832 GCA_029282495.1 Mycena albidolilacea | reverse complement strand
CTGGCATCTGGGCGCAAAGTCCGTCGAGAGCGCCTTGCAAGATGGACTCGGCGTGCTGACGATGCCTGATTAGCAGCCCGCACGTCAGCCTAGATATAAGGGTGAAAACGCAGGACCTACTCCGCCAATTCTTCCGCAGTGGATGCCGTTTCCCCATGCAGCATCCTGTCATGCGCCGAGCGCCGTTCTTGGTAGTCGGCTTCCCTGATCTTCTGCACCTCCTCCTGTTCGTTTTCGTCGAGCTTGCCGAAATAGGCTTTGGCGAGGCGGGTACTTGCGCTGCAGAAGCTCTGCATGTGTCGGTGAAGCTTCCCCCTCCTCCCCCTCCCCATCCTCGTCCTCCTTCTCATGCGGGTCGTCTTTCTCCTGCCCCTCCTTCTCTCCGTCACGGTCATTGTTATGCTGCCCCTCCCTCTCCCCTCCTTCCTCGTCTTCCGGCGCCTTCTCAAACCCATCAGCTGCGCTCGCATCCTGCTCGTCATCATCGGCATCTTGGCCGTATCTCTCGCGATAGCGAGCGCGAAGGGCGTCGCCATGCACCGCATGTCTCCACAGCACCCAGGGAAGATGTATGCGACGAGGACTCCCTTGGACAGCCGTGAGTTTCGCCAGCCATGCGCGAAAAGGCTCGACTTTGCGGGCCTTGTCCTTGGTTTTAGCATTTGAATACCAGGACCTCAGTTTCTGTGGGACACCTCGTTAACTGAAGAATTTATACATATCAATCAAGTAAGCACCTTTCTATCCGCGCTACGCGCGCGCAGTTCGCATAGTCGAGCGCCTGGGGGTGGAAGGCGCACAAATTTTGCCTTGCGCCCCCGCTTCTTCCGATCCAGGTTATTTTGTTGCCTGACGGCCTCCTTTTCCTCTTCATACACCTTCTCCTCGGAAATTAGTTCCTCCAGCTCTGTGGAATCCAGGCTGGGGTACTGTTCATCCCATTCAGGGTTGAATATTCTCCAGAAGTCGGCGTCTTTTTTCTGGGAAGGAGTAGCCAAGTACAGCGGCAAGTGTTTTAGCAAAAAGTCGAGAGGGGCGCTGTGGAAATAGCCAGGGTTTCCACGCGATGCTTTCATGAGGCGACAGATAAGAAGCGAGACCAGACCAGAGGTTCGAAAGCAGGAGATAAGTACCCAGGACGAAAAGCTTTGCCAATTGTGATGTGACTAACGCGTCAGGTCACCTCCTGTGATTTGGAACGAACTCGCTAGCTCTGACAACAAACAGATTCTCCAGTGCGGCTTTCTCAATAACTTGACAACAGATATGTCGACTGCAGGTCAGCAACCTTTGTCTTCAATTCTTCCATCCCATCTTGCTTGCGGAAGAAGCCAGCCCCAGGCCACCTAACTCCCGCCGTAGAGCAGGGTGGCACGGCACTGGCCTCATCCTCCGGTGGAAGAAATCAGCTTCAAACCACCTAACTCCCACTGTAGAGCAGGGTGGTCTGAGGCTGGTCTCGTCCGTTTTACTCGCCTTTCCTCGCCTCTTGTTTTGTTGTTTCGGGATTTTGCGTACTCACTGCATTCAAACAGCCCTTGGCGTCCTTGGTGCTCCCATTGTTTGCCACGGCTACGACCTGCAAGAAGCTCTCAGGCTTGAGAATGACGCGCGTATGGCTCGTGAAGACAGCGGCGTGTACGACGAGGAGGAGTTTGAAGTCGAGGAGACCACTGAGCCTGCCTCCACCGACCTACCAGCTGGTATGGTAAGTAATTTGCAAAGTACCAGCTAAGTACCGTAGAGGTCTTTTGCAAAGTTGCCCACTAACTCTCATATAGACCCAAAAGGGTGTTTTATGGCTGATGTGCCCGTTTTTCGTAGGTTCTCACCGTTGCGGCCGGCGTCCGGGCTTCCTAAAAGGGTATTATTTGTTCGGCGCACCTGCCCCCACCTGATCGGGCCATTTTGAGCCATTTTGAGCCGTAAAACTACTTTGATGGCTTCCATTTTTGGATAGATGAAAAACAGCTTCGATTCAGGCAACAAATTACGATAAAAAACAGCAGGACTCTACCCCATGCGGGCACGCTTGGACGAGGGTGTTTCTGAGGAGAAGCAGGCAGCACGCTTGCCCGTGAGCACTCTGACTTTCTCTCCAAGGACCCAAGCAACGTCTTCCGCCATCGTCCTCCAGGCAGGCGCGCCCTCAGCAACCCCGGCCAGCCTGTACCACCACCAAAGGCAGGCAACGATGCTGGTGAGCCCGTTCAGCCCAGGCGGCAGGCTGCCAAGATCCCCTCCAGCCTCTTGCTTCAACCCCTGTACCGCGAAGTCTGGCGCACTCGCGTTTGCAAGCCCCTCCTTCCTCCACGCTGGATTAACCTCCAACCACCACTTCATCACTCCCTCATAAAAATCCTCCTTCTCGTCGTTGCTGCTGAGATTCGCTGGTATCCTGCCGTCTTTGCGACCGCGCTGCACCCACCAGCCGACAGCCGCAGGGCGGCTGCGCGTAGACAGCACAACGGGCGTCTTCTCAGAGACTGCTTTCTTGAGAGCGCCCCATGCGTTCACCACAGCCGTCCATTCCGGCATGTCCACCGAACGGAAGAGCGCCAGCACAACGTCGTGCTTTTCAGACCACAAGGCAGCCGCGAGAGAAGCGGCGGCGGGTGTGACGCTACCTACGGCTGTCTCTGGCGCCAGGGAGGTCGTCGTGGTGCTGCTGTTGGCGGGGGGCGCCTGTGCAGCTGCAGGCGCGGGCGGGGATGCCGTCGACTCCGGCTCGAGTGCCATGCCGCCGTCGGCGAGAGGCGCCTGCGTAGCTGCACGCGTGACGGCGGATGTGGTTTCCTCAGGCTCGGGGGGAGTCATGGCGGCGTCGGCGTCGCGCTCGGGGGGAGGCACCTGCGTGCCGTTGGCAACAGCCCCCTCAGGCGACGTTGGCCTCGTAGGCTCCGGGGGGAGGGCGTTCTCGGGCTCGGGCCCAGCGGCGTACGCAGGTCCGGCTAACCCCATCGCCGCGGCAGTACCACCCTGGGGAATAAGCGCGCGCAAAAGCTCTCGGTTTTTGGCGACGTTCTTCTCCCGGTCGAATTCGTAATCGCTGAGGGTGTTCCAGTCGCGGATGGTGTAGTCGCGAGCAGCGCGCGTCATGGCGTCGAGCGCCCTCCGCATGGGAGAGTTTGGGGGGCGTCGCAGCTCCGCGCAAGGCTCCTCCTCGTCGCACTCGCCTTCGTCCCCCTCGCGGTGCGAAGTCGCGCGGGTGCTGCTCTCCAGCTCATCTTCCTGGTCCTCTGTATCCTCGCCCGAAGCCCGCCAACCGTCTTCTTCCTCCTCTGCACCTGAATCCGCCGCCTCTTCCTCCTCCTCCTGGTCTTTTCTCTTTCTTTTCCCCGCGCTCTTTCTCCCCCCCGTGCTCTTTTCTTTCGCCGTGCGCTTTTTCTTCCCCGCCGTCTTTCTGGCCTTCGAAGCGACGCTGGGAGTGTCCGGAGGGGGCTGCGAGTCGAGCCGCGTCAGCCCACCCAGGCACTGCGAGCAGAGGGCAGGGGCGGTGGAGGCGGCGGTGGCTGGAGGCCCTGGATCAAGCAGGCTGCCGAGAAGACCTGCGCCCTGTCCGTCAGCGCGCCATTTTCTGAGTACGAATCATGCACGCACCCTTTTCGTCCTTCTTGCTTGCGACCAAGAAGTCTGCAAAAGTCTGGAGCATGGACATTGAGTGCACGGGGGCCCACTTCGCGAAGTGGATGCCGGGGTGCTTGGCGAGAGAACCTGACGTGACCCTGAGGGAGTTGAGCGCTCAGATGGGAAGCCAGCAAAGCGAGCATACATGGAGAGGAACACTTCGTCGTCGTCACCTTCCACAATCTCCCCGAGTATCAGCAGGCCCTTGCACTTCATCTGCGCGCAGAGAGTCTCGAGGGTTCTCTGCGAGATCACCTCCGTGTGGCGGCGGCGCCTAAAGGGGAAGATTAGAAGCTAAGCAAAAGAGAGCGGGGCGTACTCACTCTGCTAATTCGTCAGGGCTACACTCCGTCTCGCCCTTCAGGGACTTGCGGAACGCCTCCCGCCGCTCCTCGAAGTCGTGCTCTCGCTGGTCGCGAAGCTGTTCCTTCTCCTCATCTGTAAGCTTCTCAAAATAAGCCTGGGCGAGGCGAAATTTCCGGTGCAACAGTTGGCCCGGACGAGAGTCGTCGCCGTCGCCATCGCCATCGCCATCGCCATCGCCGCCGCCCTCGCCATCGCCATCGCCATCGCCGTCGCTGTCCTTCTCAAACGGATCCACCTCGTTTCTCTCGTCGTCCGCCTCGTCATCAGCGTCCTTGCTGTAGAGCTTCCGATAGCGGATGCGGAGAGCTTCGCCGTGCTCGGGATGCTGCCACAAGACCCAGGACATCTGGAGGCGGCGAGGAGGCCCATGGAGAGCTGTGAGGCGGGACAGCCACGAGCGGAAGGGTTCCACTTTCCGAGTTTTGTCCTTCGTTTTGGCGTTCGAAAACCAGCTCTTCAATTTCTGTGGGGCGATTTCAGGCTTTGAGATGCTCGCGCTAAGGTCAAAGAAAAAAAAATACCACTTCATCAGCCGCTTGGGCGCGGAGCTGGTTGAGCCTCTCGCTTGTTTGGGGATGAGGGCGGAACACACCCTTCCGACGCCCCTTTGTCTTCCTCTCCCGCTCATTCGCCGCCTTGACTTCTTCTTTCTCCTCTTTGTAGCTCTCCTCAAGATCTTCCAGTTCTTGAAGTTCGTCGCTGCCCTCAGCCAGGCGAGGGAACGCCTCGTCCCATACCGGGTTGAATTTAGTCCAGAATATATCTTTCTTGTGTTTTTCCACAGCGAGATAGTCCGGTAGATGTTCCAAGAGAAGCTCCAGGGGGGCACCGTGGAAGTACCCTTTGTTGCCACGTGTGGGTGGTGGCTCGGGTGGCATGAGCTCAGTGAAGACGGCGAAATTGATCGGCGAGAACGTGACAACACGTCAAGTCACTTAGCACCTGACGCGACTGGTTTGTTTGCTTCCTTCATCTCACTAACAGATGCACGCTCTTGGAGGTTCGTCCGTCTTCCTCAAAACCAACTCCCCTCTTTCTGTACTTCATCCTTTCATGCTTGCCACCCCCACTCTCACCATGGAGCAGGGTGGCAATTTTCGGGGCTGCCTACATTCCCACCATAGAACAGGGCAGCCCTGCTTTGTTAACTTGTTTTTCTAATTTAAGGGCCGCCTACATTCCCACCATAGAACAGGGCGGCCCTCCTTTGTTAACCTGTTTTTCTAACTTTGCTTCTGGCTCGGCGCTCATTCCGTACCTTTGTCATTCTCACATATTTGACAGACCTGGACCTCAGCGAGCCCATCGTTTGCGCCGAGTACGATCTTGAAGAGGCGCTCAAGCGCGAGAATGCCGCGCGCCTAGCTCGCAAAGACAGCGGATCTGCCTACGACGACGACGAGAGCATTGAGCTCGAAGACGCCGCTGCAGAGACCACGCGTTTCTCAAGTGCTTGTGCTACGACGGCTATGGCTCCCGCCCTTACGCGCAACGCCAAGAAGAATCAGAAGCAGAAGCTCCGCCAACGCGAGCGCCGTAGGGCTGCGACCGTTCAAGCTCTCAACAGTACGACGCCGCCTGTCCCCACCGCCCGAGTTCTCGAGAAGGCGGCGCAATCTGCCCCCATTCACGCCTCGTTCTCTGCTAGTGATTTTCGAGCCACAAAACAGCGCTGGACCGGGATGCCCCAGCCTCTCGACCACCCTTTGCTCGCCCATGCGCACGAGCCGGAAGTCTTGAAGCAGCACATGCGGTACATCGATTGGCAGGGGGAGTAAGCCGGCTTCTCTCCTCACCCTGTTTTTTCTTCTCGACTGACGGCTGGCTCTTTTTCGCAGAAAATGTCACGTCATCGTCGACCGTAAAGGGCACATCATCGGCGTTTTGATCAACCCTCCCGTCCCCGGTCAACAATGGGCTGAGGTCGTCGAGGCAGCCACCGCCGCCATGCGCGCCGCTCGGGAGAAGATGACGTTCCCCGCAGACGCATACCATCATCGCCGGGCTACGGGGGACGGGTTTCCTGCTGCCGCCCGCGGATTTGCATTCGGGGGCGGCAGGCAGGAGGTTGGCAACATCAAAGCCTCTTCCCAGACCAACGTCGCAGCGATGGACGAGCTGATGGAAGACCCCAGCATCGGCCGCATGGCTACGTACCCGATCCGTAAGCAGCTATTTGGCGAAGCAGGCCGTTTCGCTTATTTTGCGGCTGTTAGCTTTGTTCCAAGCCCTGTGCTATCCAATCTTCAGTGACTATCACAAAGCAAAGCAGGCGCTGCTCCGGAAGAACCCTCGCTTACACCGCACCTGGGCACGCAGCCCCTTCGCCGCCGCGACCTTCAACCTTGGCCCTGTCTCTGTCTCTCCTCCCCACGTCGACGGCGGAAATAAGGCGGACGGGATGTGCCTCATCGGCGCGCTTGGCGATTTCAATCCCGACCACGGCGGACATCTCGTCTGCTGGGACTACGACCTCATTATCCGCTTCCCCCCCGGGTGTAGCATTCTTATCCCATCCGCCGTGGTCACCCATTCGAACACCCCCATTCAGGACGGCGAGGAGCGCTTTTCGCTCATCCAATATTCCGCCGGAGGGCTGTTCCGCTGGATCGCCAACGGCTTCTGCTCTGACCTCGATTGGCAGGCCTCTGCTGCCTCCGAAGATCTTGCGCGCAGGGAGGAAGAGCGCCAAACGCGCTGTGCGACGGCTTTGAAGAAGTTTACGCGGTGGAAAGATGCCAAAGTGAAGAACTTCAGCGGGAGGGGGCGGGTGGAGGTCTGGGACGAGGGTGACGTCGCAGACTTCAGCGATTTGACAGAGGACGAAAGCGGGAACGACGATGGCCCGCCCGAGAAAAAGGCGCGCCGAGGCTAGGCTGTTATCTTACGCGGACTATAAATTTCTGTCTATCAAATCTTGTACTTATATACCTGTAAATTGCTAGTCTCATTACCCAAACGACACACTCCTAACTACATTGACTGGGCTCGTAATATGCCCTAGTCTCATTACCCAAACGACACACTCCTAACTACATTAACTGGGCTCGTAATATGCGATTCAACTTGAAAGCACTGTTTGGTAAATGCAAAATTCAACCCATTCCAAATGTTCCACCGTCCTAACTACGTTGACGGGCTCGTAATATGCGATTCAACTTGAAAGCACCGTTTGGTAAATGCAAAATTCAACCCGTTCCAAATGTTCCAAGAATACACGATTAGTTGACTGGCTCGTAATATGCGATTCAACTTGAAAGCACCGTTTGGTAAACGCAAAATTCAACCCATTCCAAACGTTCCAAGAATGCACAATTATTCAATTGTGTACCTACCTAGTCCCATTATCCAAACGACGCAGTCCTAACTACGTTGACTGGATCGTAATATGCGGTTCAACTTGAAAGCACCGTTTGGTGAATGCACTTACTGGACATGGAGTATGCAATTTTTTTGTTCTTTATAATTCACTGACGTTACTTGCACCTTGGGAAGCTCAACTATGGCTTTTATATCTTCATACCTGGCACGAAAGCTCCGAGCCAGTGACGGGAACCAATTGAGAAAAATCTTTGTGGAAAAAATCGGTATTGGGCAGATTGCATGCTCAATGAAGATCATATTAAATATATAATGATAAATGGAGACTTACTCCGCCCCCGGAGTGAGTACATGTCCATTCCAAGATTTCGAACTTAGTGTTCGCCTGCCCTTTCCTAATCTGGTCACATTGTGCAATCAGATGGCTGTCCCTCCGCTCTCTTCTGACCTTCATCACCCTCTGCGTTATGGTCGACACCAGCTTTGATACTGTGTTTGCACACCTCAATCTCGTCGAGGAGCCAAGCTTCTATCCACAGAAGGGTTTCGAAGATACCCGGGGCTCCGAAACCTACACTTTCTATGTTGTTACTTCTGGTCGCGTCCCCGGCATTTACACGCACTGGTGAGCAATTTTTCTGTCACAATTGGCAGTTTCCGAGGATAATTCAGGGAGGACGCATGTCTTCAGGTTAACAAGTTCCCCAGCGCCTCCCATAAGAAGTACTCGGGGTGGTCAGCAGCTACAAGTGCATTGGATGCCACTCGTCGACCAAGCATGCCTGCCGCTGTTTCTCCATCCACGCCCGCAACTTCCACTCCCGCTCTGAAAAAAAGCAGCGTGGCAACGATGAAAGCGTCCGCGTCCATCTCAGCGCCATCCACACCGAGCGGTAGAAAGAAGAAGATGCTCTACGTCTACTCCCGCGGCACTGGAACCACCATCTACGCGAACCAGTAAGTCGCACATCTGGTCAAGTTTTTTTTTCGACCTTCGTCTTTCTCAGACAGCAGGCTTCATCAGCCGCACGTCGTGGTCTCGCCGATGGGTCGTTCCGCAAGGTCGACCTCACCACCAGCACGGGTGACGCTTTTGATATCGCGTCAGAGTCCGCGCTGGAGGTGTACAATATCTCCGATATTGAGTCTGATGCAGAAGGCGCTTGATCTGAAGAGCGGGGGACGATACGGATGTTGAATGTGACCGCTATTGATTCGAATGTGATAGAATTCCGAGATTCCATCTTTGATAGGGCCATCTCATGCTACCGGTTTGGGTTGTCGCCAAAAAAAAGTAAGGTAGCCGCAAGATCCTTGGTATAATTTATTTTAGGCGACTTGGACGAAATCCTCAAACTTGAATTATAAGAAATTCGGGCATCTCATAGGAAATCTATACAGAACTGATGTCTTTGGACATGAGCCAAGATATTCGCCGTCTCTTCCTTCCTCTACCACCACGTGATCTTACTATCCCTTTGCGACTTTGAGCTCGGCGGCTCTCGAAGGCGTCTTCTTTCTTTCTTTCTCTTTGTCTCTAATGAAGAAAACTTCCGGCCCCTCAAGGAAGCGGACAAAGAATGTCTATTCGCTGCGAGATTTTGGCCACTCGCTCCAGGAAGCGCCTCGATCCACTCCGGTTGCTCGAGCTGGGAATTTATCGGCTGACGGGCGCCGTGCCGACATCCAACACATTCCCCTTGAGAGCCAAAGTCGCCCGTCGAGCTCAGCAACACCACCCGTCGATTACGATGACGATTGGCTTGACATGCCCTCCGAAGTCAATAATATGGAGCCGATGAGCAGAGCGCGCAAGCGGAAATGGTACGCGACTACGGTGAGTTTTCTCTGTCCTTCTTAGCGATTTTCCTGCCTTGCCACCATAGCTGATGTCTTGGCTCTTCTAGGACGACGCCCTTCGTCATTGGGTTGCCAATTTCCGAGATGCGTACCTGCGAGTCCTTGTCACTCGGGAGGGCCGCATGGGGCAAGACAGCACATGCTCGTGCGGGGAGCATGCGAAGTATCGATGCACGGAATGCTTTGGCGGGCGGATATACTGCCAAGGCTGCATCGTGGAAGCGCATCGGCTACGTCCTTTATGTCGCATTGAGGTGCGCGTGCCAGAGGCCATCTTTCTAACCTGCATGCTAACCCGGCTTTGAGGGGTGGAATGGCGCCTTTTTCGATAGAAAGGAGCTGAGGTCGCTCGGGCTCAGAGTTCAGCTCGGCCACACCGACAACCAGCGCTGTCTGCGTGCGCATCCAGGCCGCGATAAATTCGTTGTCGTTGCGCCGAACGGATTACACCACGTTGCAGTCGACTTCTGTCAGTGTCGACTGAGCAGTTCCGCCCACCGCTGGGAGCAGCTGCTTTCTTACGGGTGGTATCCCGCGACCCCCGACAATCCCCAAAGCGCGGTGACGATCTCCACACTGCGGCTGTTTCACGCGGTCAGCCTTCAAGGCAAAACCACGGTTTATCACTTCTTCAACGCGCTGGCGAAAATTACTGATAACACAGGAAGCCGCGCGTTCAAGGTTAGCGTCTTACTGTTCAACGTATGTGCTGCACTAATGTCGTCTTGGCAGCGCCGCTATCAGCTGGTGCTTCGCGTAGTGCGCCAGTGGCGCAACCTCCGTGCTCTGAAACGCGGCGGCATGGGGAACGATCCAGACAGAACTACAGCAGAAACTCGTGAGGGGGAGCTTGCCGTAGAATGTATCGCATGCCCCAAGCCAGGAGTAAATCTCCCGGAGGGATGGGAGAAGGCGCCGCCAGAGATGCAGTAAGTGAACGTCGCCGCCGTGCTTCCAAGCTGGGACTGAGCTTTCGCAGATACTTGTACGCCATTTTTTTGGCTATCGACGCCTGCTTTCGCCTCAAGAGGAAAAAAGTGTCCAGTTGGTCCGCCGACCCCAGTATTCAAGACGGGTGGGCCTATTTCGTCCGCCACCTTGAGTACAGCGAGTTCGTGAAGCTGCTGGGAGAGCAGAAAGAGGTCAGAGCCCATCTCATCTCGTGCAGAAAACCTCTGACAAACTGCATGCAGATGAGCACTTGCACCGGTCTTGCCGCCCTAGATCATGCCAATACAAAATACTCGCAGGGCTACGCGGCCACGGGCTGCGGTATGATCACTTGCGGACGCCATGAGACAGTGCCCAAGAACGGCGTAGCGGATTTGCAAGCTGGTGAAAAGTACGTCCTTGTTTCCTTCGCACCAGGGTGTGCTGATTCTCTTCTTAGGTATGGCAACATGGATTATGTCGTCGCAAGCGCCTGGCGGCACCTGCGCACCCTTCGATTTTCCTTCTCTCCTACGACATCATGTGCCAGTGGGTCAAGAACCTCAAGGAGCGCCTCCTCAAGATGCCGCCGGCCCTGCGCGTCCGCCTGGCAGACTACGTCCTCAAATTTGTCATCCCCAAACTGCACATTCTTGGCCATTTGAAGCTGTGCCAGGAGCTTTTCTCCTTGCTGTACATGCTCGGCGCTGCGCAGGCCGACATGGAGGGCATTGAGCGCATCTGGTCGTCTAGCGGCCTCATGGGCGCGAGTACGCGGGAGATGGGGCCGGGGTCACGGCAAGATACGCTGGACGACTTCTGGCACTATTGGAACTGGAACAAAGTGGTTGGCATGGGTGAGCAGATTATCTGTTCGTTCGCTTGGTATTCTTTTGCTGACCGACCTTTTAGGGCTTACTCTTCGTACCCGTTTCCTCAAAGCAACGAAAGAACTTGCGCGACAGAAGGCCGCGCTTGAGGAGTTCTCAGAGCACCAGCAGGAGGAAGTACCGATTTGGAGGAAAGCTGTCAACGACTTTGAAACGGGGGCATCGCCCGTTAACCCCTACCAGCTCCCGCCGTCTGGTAAGTGGCTTTTTGTACTCCAGGTGTCGAGCTGGGCTGACGGTGCTTTCTTCTAGGCCCAACGCTTCGGGAAGTCGAGTTGGAGCTTGCGCGAGAGGAACAGGCGAAGGAGCGCAATTCCGCCACCGTCCCAGGCGACGTGGAGGAAACAATGACACAGTTCCTCATGCTCAGGCTGGAGATCGAGGGCCAACAGTGCGCTTGTTTATTTATTTAATTTAATGCTATGTGTGTGCTTACTCGCCAGCAGACGTCAGCTTGCCGCTGACATGCTGCAGAACCGGTCTCCCACCGCCAAAGAGCTCACCGAGTTTGTCACGCGCCGCACTCGTATGACGCGCCAGATCAAGAAGCTGCGATTGTTGCAGCGCAAGTATTCCCCGGGTGCTCTGCAGCACCTCGCGACCGCTACCGGCGCTGCTGACGCCGCCGACGCTGCGGAGGCGGAGCACACGCCCCTTCTCCTCCCTTCCGCGTTGACCCCATCAGAAACCCATCCTCCGCTCTCTGTCCCCGGACTCGCCACCGCGGAGGCACGGCTTCGTGATGGGCAGTGCAGTGAAAGCCTGGACCTCATCCGCCACGGCCTCACGGTCAAAAAGCGCCTCCAGACCTACAAGAAATTGAATGCGCGCCGCCAACATCAGAACACTCGCTCAAGAGGCCTCGTCGATAATCAACAGCGCAAAATTGACCTTGCGGCCGGCACCTACCGGCAGGCGCGCAGCGCGCGCTTGGCGCTGGCTCATGCGGCAGGGCCTTCGGACTGGCGCCTGTTGGACAAGGGGGACCTTCGAATGCTGGAGGATGAGGAAGAGGCGAGGAAGAGAAAGCAGCGGGCGATGAAAGGGAAGCGGAAGGAGGCAGCGCAGCTCGACGAAAACGGGGAGGTGCGGGGCGTTCCAGGGATGGGCGAGAAGACTCGTCTCATCTCCTGGATCTGGTTCAGCGCGGGGCAGTCCGGGGGGATCATGCAGGAGAATATGCATGAGGGGGTGAGGGTCGAGTGGTGTAAAGCATATGCGCGGGTGAAGCGGTGGAAGGAGGAGGTTCTCCTGCTCCAGGAGGAAATGGTGCGGTGTCTCCGCACCCTCGAGTGGCAGGCGACGGTGTGGGATGAGAGGGCGAAGGCGGAGCACTACCGTGGGAAGATCGTGTACGGTGCTATCCACCTGGAGGGCGCCATAGCTCTCGCAGGGAGGCAAGCTGCCCTACGGCGGAAGCTCTCTCATCGCTTCCGCCAGCTCTGGTCGAGCCTCACAAGTGCCATCGAGGGCTCGAGCGCCGCGGCGTCAGACGAATCCTCGGGAGTCGACGAGCCTGACAGTGCGCATGGAAACGGCTCAGATGTGGATTCGGGGGAGGAGGACAAAGAGCCAGCTGCCCGCCGTGACCAGACGCCTGGAGGACAGGCGGATGCGGGGGGGAGCAACGCGGAAGGGGCTGGAGAGGACGAGGAGGAGGGCAGCGCGGATACAGACGGGGAGGAGATAGCTACAAGGGTGGCCCAGATGAACGAGCTGCTTGCCATTCAATTCGCTTCAACCCGGGAGTACGAGGACGACTTTTAGGCAGGTGATTACCCCCTATTTGTGAAATGCTCCGGGGCTAATTCCAGGTTTTCTTTCAAGCCCGCCCGTCCCATATCCCTAGGAGCCCACCTATCCCACAACCGCTACCTCCCCGCTTCCCCGCCACCGCCAACGGCTTTTTTTCTGCTGTTTCTGCATCTTTTCGGGCGTTTACGGAGCATTTGCAGAGCATTCCTAATTGGTACACACATTGTATTAAATATTGGCAACGCGGACATTGGTTTTGATTGAAACACTCGAGACAACCCCAACAGGCACACCCGTTGATGATCCCGCCCATGATGGGGCGGCTGCCGGCGAAATACAGCAGAAGTGGTGGGCACATCAGCCGTAAAACACCCTTTTGGGGCTAGGTGGGAGTTAGTGGGCAACTTTGCAAAAGACCCGTATGGTACTTAGCTGGTGTTTTGCAAAATACCTACTGGGTCTAGTGGACCTACCGACGCCCTCGCCGACCCTGGCCCAACCCGCCGCGGGACTGACTGGCCTCGCAAAGAAGAATGATAATAAAAGACGCCGGGACCGTGCCAAACCCGCGGCTACCACTGCGGCCTCCTTGAACAGCGTCACGCCCCCGACCCCAACCCCTCAAGTCCTGGAAAAAGCGGCTCAATCCCTTCCCATCAGCGTCTCTTTTGCTGGCGACAACTTTCGCGCCACGCAGCAGCGCTGGACTGGGCTAGCCAAACCTCTCGAGCACCCCTTACTCGCACACGCCCACGACGCCGAGTTTTTGAAGACGCGTATGCAGTTTGCCGACTGGCAGGGCGAGTGAGCGACTCCTTCCCTCCCTTACGCCCGTGCCTCGCACTAAATTTCTTGACGTAGGCAGACACACGTCATCTTGGATCGCAAGCAGCACATCGTCGGCGTGCTGGTTGCTCCTCCGCAGCCCGGCCAAGATTGGAACGCAGTAGTAGCAGCAGCGACGGCTGCCATGCGCGAGGCGAGGGCCAAGATGACTTTTCCCGCCGCTGCATGCCAGCACCGGCGTGCCTCTGGAGACGGCTTTCCGGCGGAGGGCTTTGGTTTTGCCTTCGGCGGGGGGAGGCGAGTCGTCGGCAACATCAAATCCTCCTCCGCAAGGAACGCTGCAGCGATGGAGGAGCTGCTGGCCGACCCAAACGTGGCCCGCATGGCGACGTACCCCATCCGTGAGTAAATCAGCCTTAATTTACCGCCCCTCCATCACTTGTCGCCGCCAGCTCATTTTCAATCTCTTTGCTACAACATCTTCGCTGACTACCACAAAACGAAGCAGACCTTGCTTCAGAAGAATCCGCGCCTACACCGCACATTTGCGCGCAGCCCATTCACCGCCGCCACTGCCAATCTTGGGCCCGTCTCTGTCTCCCCACCCCACACGGACTTCGCCAACAAGGCAGACGGGATGTGCCTCATCGGCGCCCTCGGCTGCTTCGACCCCGACCAGGGTGGACACCTCGTTCTCTGGGACTATGACCTCATTGTGCGCTTCCCCCCGGGCTGCAGTATTCTTATACCATCCGCTGTGGTCACGCATTCCAACACGCCAATCCAGGCCGGGGAGGAGCGCTTCTCCCTGATACAGTACAGCGCGGGCGGTCTATTCCGCTGGGTTGCGAACGGGTTTCAGACCGACCTGTCCTGGCGCGCCTCTGCCACTGCCAAGGATATTGCGAACCGAGAAGAAGAGCGCAAGGCGCGCTGCGCCGCTGCTTTGAAGAAGTTCACGCGCTGGAAGGATGTCAAGGTGAAGAATTTTAGCGGGAAAGCTCGGCTGGACGTCTGGCACACGGGAGAGGTCGAGGATTTCAGCGACTATACTGAGGACGAGAGCGAGGAGGAGCGCACGCCCGCCAAAAAGGCGCGCCTGGATGGACCTTGGGTTTGATTTGTTTTACATACGTACTCGTATTACTCGCGTGTGTTATCCCAAAAATCTTGTTCTCTCGTCTTTTGTCTTGCGTTTCTTCCCTTGCGTTGGGCTGGCGCTTAAGCAGGTGCCCAGGTTGGCGAGTGGCTCGGCGATTTCGGTCTTGTGCAACGGGCTCCAAATTGCAGGCTCTGAACGTCTTCTGCCAGGAAGAGCCGATAGATTCGATCTACGAGAGCTATCTACATGGCCCCTCACAAAATGAAAATGGCATTTGAAAGTCGCTCGCCTTTGAGTGCAAGTCGCAAACAACATTATATTAGCAAGTTCCAGATTATACAAGGTCAGAGATGACGCACCTCAAAAGAATTAATTTATGAGAGCAAGGTCAAGGCTATTCCTCCAAAATTTAGCTAAATGTCCCCTCACATTTAAACTTGAAAGTGTTGGCCTTCGCGATCGAGCAGTCGTGATTTGAAGTTCAACATTGTATGGTTCAACATTGTATGATTCAACATTGTATAAGCAACTTGAACATTACATAGTGTCAGGACCTACGCACCTGCTCAAGTAAACCGGTCGAGAACTTGAATGCCCTGGACAGTGGGAGTTTATTTATGTCGAAAGTGTTCGTCGAGGTCCAAGTTGTAACTCGAGTTCAACATCCAAGTTGCACATTGTCATGAACGACTCATCTACCAAGGTAAGCAGCCAGAAAACTCGTCGAAAGTTGCAGCGTACTTGAAGTTGGCAGTTAAAACAAACCTTTGCGAGCCCCTCATTGATTAGTAGCAATAAATGAGCGTCCCTTGCCGCGATTTCCGAACATGAGGTGTTTTGAGTGAGAATTCAAACACGTTCAATCGTCGCAAAACTTACGCTGCGCTATAGAGCCATTATTGAAGCCTCAAAATTTAAGGTACTAGGCTCTAAGTGTGTCTTCAGGTCACACAATGAGCATATTGAACCTAATGGAAAATCCTCTGTCCCAGATTCCCTGCAAAGTATGTACACCTGGTATATTTTTATTTGAGATTCTATGAGCTTAGAATACCTTGAAAATGCAAAAGGGTTCCGCATCTACGCCCACCTGGGCGCCAGAAAGATTATTCAACCTAGAGCAATAACTGAATATAATGTCCACCAAGAAAAAAGGCAAGGGACTAGTTTGCTTAGATTAGAGCACTCGAGCCAGATTTAGTCGAACGGGTTGACGGTACACATACCGAAACGACGATCTGCCTGCAATTCACGTTAACCGCACTTTGAGGCAAGACAAGTGTGTTCATCAGTGGCTGTGCGACTGCTCTTTGTCTCCCGCCATGGTCAACACCAACCTCGAGACCGCGTTCAGTCAGCTCCAACTGGCTAAGGAAGACTTCTTCCACCCTCGTGAGGGATACGAATGGACTCGCGGCGTAGAGGATCACTGGTTTTACGTTGTCAGTGTGGGCCATATTCCGGGTATCTACACGCACTGGTAAGTGAATTCGCCTTTTCTTGCATGTAATGAATCTGATTTAGTAGGGAGGAGACGTCTCAACAGGTCACTACCTTCCCCAGCGCAGTTTACAAGAAGTATCTCGGATGATCAGCAGCCAAGAGCGCGTATGAAATTCTGGCACAACTACCGAAGGCGACAAGCCCCATGTGTGCGACGCGTCGCTCAAAGAATGCCGCCAGCATTTGCCCTCCATCGACTCCCCCGCCTGCGCGCCACCCACAGCCCAAGGCAGAGACGCGTGTTTCGCTTGCAGCCACAGCAAGGACTGGGGTGCAAACTGATCCGTCCACCCCGACTGGTTCGCCAAAGAAGTTAATGTACGTCTACTCCCGGGACGATGGTTCTACCATCTACGCAGACCCGTAAGCTCTCCCTTAACTCATCGCTCTACTGCTCAACTCACTTGGCTTTAGTCGGGAGGCCTCGTCGGCAGCACGTCGCGGGCTTGCTGACGGCTCCTTCCGCAGAGTAGACGTCACGCCCCATGTGCACGATGCCTTCAACCACGCGACTGAATCAGCGCTCGACGTATACTACATCTCTTCAGACGACGAATAAATTTCTGCATCTACATCTACGCTGTTTTTTTCTTACTTTGTTAATGCCAGCTTCTTATTTTGCGTGTCTGCCTGGATTGATTGATGAGTACCGTGCCCATTGAGAATGTAGACAAATATCACTTTAATTGTTATAACTTAAACGTTTGGTGCCATGCACAGCACGTGATTGCCGCGTTGTTTGCTCGTTTCCCGAATCTTTCGGCTCTTGTCTTGTCTTGGTTCACGAAGCCTATTATGAGGCCGCAGAAGAAGCGTACAAAAACAACTTTCTCCTTACAATCTTTCGGCCACTCACTGTCTAACTCTCTGCCTGTCCGTACCGGCCATTTGGCTGATGATGGCAGACGAGCTACTGTCCAACCCGTCCCCGTGTCATACGAGCTGGCTAATCCGGCTACTTCGACCTTGTTCAGTACAAGCACGGATGACGACAACGACTGGCTGGATGTTCCGGATACGCAGTTGCCCGAGGCCGAGGCTACGACGCGCCCGAAACGTAAACGCAAGTGGTACGCAACCACAGTGGGTTTTTTATTCAAAATGTTGTATTAAGGACATGCTCGCTGACCAATTTCTGTACTAGGATGCCAACCTCCGCCACTGGGTTGCTAATTTTTGTGACGACTACTTGCGAGTGCTCGTCACTCGGGAGGGTCTAATGGGCCAGGATTCCGTCTGCTCCTGTGGCCGGCCTGCCAAGTACCGCTGCAGTGAGTGCTACGGCGTGCAGCTGTTCTGCCGAGAATGCATCGTAAACGGCCATACGACCCGTCCGCTCTGTCGCATTGAGGTACGCCCCGCACTGCTGCAATTTTTTCTTTCTTCATCTTCATTTGCAGCGTTGGAACAGGACTTTCTTCCAAAAACGAGAGCTGCGGCACCTCGGATTGAGGGTTCAGCTCTGCCACCCCGGCAATCAGCCCTGTCCACGCGCGCGTCCAGGGCGCAGCAAGTTTGTCGTGATTGCCCCCAACGGCTTTCATCACGTCGCCCTCGACTTCTGTGAATGTCGACTCAGCAGCTCCAAACGCAAGTGGGAGCAGCTGCTTTTACACGGCTGGTATCCAGCAACTCCTGACGATCCCCAAAGCACCATCACCATCTCCGCCCTCAAACCTTTCCATGCCGTTAGTCTGCAAGGCAAAACCACCGCTTACCACTTCTTCAACGCGCTTGC
Organism: Mycena albidolilacea; assembly: GCA_029282495.1. NCBI lineage: Eukaryota > Fungi > Basidiomycota > Agaricomycetes > Agaricales > Mycenaceae > Mycena > Mycena albidolilacea. The sequence goes on along the minus strand of JARIHO010000141.1, from coordinate 123,954 downwards.
GAAGATCACTGACAACACTGGAAGTAGTGCGTTCAAGGTGGCGTTTTTTTTTGGCTTTGCCTGAGCGCCCTCTGACGAATTAACACAGTGTCGGTATCAGCTCGCTCTGCGGGTTGTACGGCAGTGGCGAAACCTGCGTGCTCTCAAACGCGGGGGTATGGGCAATGACCCGGACCGCCGCACGTCTGAAACCCGCGAGGGGGAGCTCACTGTTGACTGTCTCGCATGCCCCAAGGCTGGGGTCAACCTCCCTGAGGGATGGGAGAAGGCGCCGGTGGAGATGAGGTGCGTTTTCGAAAATTTCCCCGAAGGAATCCGAGTTCTGATCTCTGGCAGATTTCTCTACACTATTTTTCTGGCGATTGATGCCTGTTTTCGCCTCAAGAGGAAGAAGATTTCGAGCTGGCTGGCGGACCCTAGCCTGCAAGACGGCTGGGCGTACTTTGTCCGGTCCTTCACCTACGAAGACTTTGTGAAGACTTTGGGGGAGCAGAAAGAGGTGAAGGTTTCCGTTTACTTTCTCGTGACAGCCACTGACGTTGCCTGCAGATGAGCACATGCACCGGCCTGGCTGCACTTGACCACGCCAACACCAAGTACTCACAAGGGTACGCAGCGATGGGCTGCGGGATGATAATGTGCGGGCGACACGAGATCGTCTGTAAAAACGGGGTGGCGGATCTACAGGCGGGGGAGAAGTACATTTTTTATTTTACTTTACTGCGCCGAGAGATGCTGACCGTTTTTTTTATTGTTCCAGGTACGGGAACATGGATTATGTCGTCGCCAGTGCCTGGAAGCATTTCGCCCTCCTAAAATTTTTTTTACTCTCGTACGACATTATGTGCCAGTGGTCCAAAAACCTGAAGGAACGCCTGCTGAAGCTTCCACCTGCCCTCCGCTTCCACTTGGCGCAGTTTTTCGTCAAATTTGTCATCCCGAAACTTCACATCTTCGGGCACCTGAGATTTTGCCAAGAGATTTTCTCGCTACTCCTCATCCTGGGCGCCGCGCAATCTGACATGGAAGGAATTGAGCGCATCTGGTCCTCGAGCGGGCAGATGGGTGCTAGCACCAGGGAGATGGGGCCGGGGTCACGCCAAGACACTCTGGATGACTTTTGGCATTACTGGAATTGGAATAAGGTCGTCGGGATGGGTGAGTCGATTTCTGCTTCTGCTTCTCGCTGTTCGCCCTTCTGAGCAAGTTTACAGGGGATACCCTTCGCACGTGGCTTTTGAAAGCCACAAAGGAGCTCGCACGCCAATCTGAAGCCCTCCGAGACTTTACCCAAGCCCAGCAGGATGATGCGCCTGCCTGGAAGCAGGCTGTGGACGACTTTGAGCTAGGCACATCGACCGTCAACCCGCATGAGGTGCCTGAGTCTGGTACGCCCCCAGTTTGTTTCACGTCACCGTAATGACTGACGTTTTTGCGTTGCATTGTTCAGGCTCCACGCTGCGAACCGTTGAGCTGGAATTGACGCGTGAGGAACAAGAACGAGAGCAGGCGTCCACCCTCGTGCGAGATGCTGCCGAGGATACGATGACGGAGTATCTGATACTTGGCCTCGAGATCGAGGGGCAACAGTGGGTTTTTCCCTTTACATTGGTGCTGTCAACTCATCATTTCCTCAGGCGTCAGCTGGCTGCCGACCTTTCAGCTAACAAGTCGCCGACGAGCAAGGAGCTCACGGACTTCGTGACTCGTCGCACGAGGATCTCCCGCCAAATCAAGAAGCTGCGCGTTCTGCAGCGCAAATACTCGCCTGGAGCTTTGCAGCGGCTGTCGACTACTGCTGAGCCCATTGATCAGGCTGAGGCAGAGCGGACCCCCCTCTTCCTCCCGTCTGCCCTCTCTCCGGCCGAGAGCCTTCCGCCTCTGTCCGTCCCGGGCCTTGCGTTGGCGGAGGCGCGGCTTCGCGACGGGCAATGCAACGAAAGCCTGGGGAACATCCGCCACGGCCTGATTGTAAAGAAACGCCTTCAAACTTACAAGACTTTGAATTCTCGCCGGCAACACCAGAACACCCGGTCTCGAGGTCTTGTCGATGGCCAGCAGCGGAAGGTCGATCTTGGGGCGGCTACGTACCGGCAGGCGCGTGCAGCGCGCTTGGCACTGGCGCACGTCGCGGGTGCCTCGGGCTGGCGGCTGCTCGAGAAGAGCGACCTTCGGCTGCCTGAAGATGAGGAAGAGGCGAAGAGGAGGAAGCAACGGGCAATGAAGGGAAAGCGCAAAGAGGCGGCACAGGAGAACGAGAATGGGGAAGTACGTGGTGTTCCAGGGATGGGCGAAAAGAACCGCCTTGTCTCTTGGATTTGGCTCAGTGCAGGATCTTCAGGGGGAGTCGTCGAGCAAGAGATACACGCGTGTGTGAGGGCCGAGTGGTGCAAGGCGTATGCTCGGGTGAAGAGGTGGAGAGAGGAGGTGCTCCTCCTGCAAGAAGAGATGGTGCGCTGCCTGCGCACGCTCGAGTGGCAGGCGGGCACCTGGGATCGTCGTGCAGCAGCCGCCCATTACAGTGGCAAAATTGCGTACGAGCCTGTGCATCTTCAAGGTGCAATGGCGTTCGCAGCAAAGCAAGCGGCGGTGCGGCAAAAGCTCGCCGCTCGCTTCCGGCAGTTGTGGCAGCACCTCACCGACAGAATTTCAGGGCCTGACGAGGCAGCCTCGTCCCAGTCATCTGGGATAGACGAGGATGGGATCGCGGGTGGCGGAGAAGAAACTGACGACGATTACGGGCACCAGTCCGCTTCGGAGGAGGAACCTGTCGCGGGGGGATCCGGAGACGTGCCAGTAGCCAGGGATAAAGAAGAGGACGAAGAGGACGAAGAGGACGAAGAGGAAGACGGGGAAGGCAGGGCAGACAGGGACGCAGACGCAGACGTGAGGAGGGCTGAGATGGATAAGCTGCTTGCCATGCACGCCCTGCTCGAAGAGCTCTAGTCTACGGTATGTGTGGTTTTTTCTCATTTTCGGAGCCTTTTTTGATGATTTTTAGAGCGCGCACGCCTATTTTAGTGCTCACCTCACTGCACCCGGTGCGCAGTGCTCGGCGTCGAGCGCCAGCGTGCCCTCTCAACCTAGTCTGCTGAGGGCAGCTGCAGGTGCTCCCCTGGATGTGGCAGGGTTCTGTTTCGCTTCTGCAGGGGTTTTTCGAATTATTGGCTGGTTTCGGGCATTTCGGGCATTTCGGGCATTTCGGTTGTATCGGACATTTGTATTACAGTATTAATTGAAACAGTGTGACCCGAAGTGGACTCCGGTTGGATAAGCGCACGCCGGTGGGATAAGCGCACGCCGGTTGGATAAGCGCACACCGGTCGGATCAGTGGCCTGTATGAAGGATAAGGGTGCTACAGCCTTTCGGGGGTATGATAAGTGTTATAAGGTGGGCTTGCAAAATACACCATACTAACTGTCGTGAACTTTGCAAAGTGGCTACTGGGTCTAGTGCTCCACGACCCAGCGGACTATGCGGACACGCCCCGTAATGAGGAAGAGAGGGAGAAGTTTGTGGCATCTGCAGAGGTGTTAGCGCGCGTAATCAAGGAAACGCAGCGTGCGCAGGATCTGGAGAGCTTACCGAGGGAATGGGAAGGCACGAAGGACCAGCTCGAGGAGGATGAGAATTGGGGTCCGAAGACGACAGCGCTGCCCGGGAAATTCGAAGGAGCGCAGGGCACGGAGGATGTGGCCCAACTAGTTAACTTGGGCCCAGATGTGCCAGAGCATATACGTCCTCGCCTCGACGAAGTTTTGCGCCTTAATTCGGCTGCATTCGGAGTTGGGGGATGTCTAGGGCATGTTACAGAGAAGGCGCCCATACCTCTGAAACCTGACACTCAACCCATCTCAGAACCTATGTACGCCGCATCCCCCTTGAAGCGTGAAGACATCGATAAGCAAATGGACTTGTGGTTTGAGTGCGATGTAATCGAACCGTCGGTCAGCCCATGGGGCGCCCCATGCGTCGTGGTATTCCGTAATGGGAAGCCTCGGCTCGCGGTTGATTACCGCAAGCTCAATGCTAAGACCGTGGCCGACGAATTCCCCATCCCTCGACAATCAGACATCATCCAAGCGCTATCGGGAGCGCAGGTCCTATCGTCTTTTGACGCTCTGACTGGCTTCAATCAAGTGGAGATGGAAGAAGAGGCGCGAGAGAAAACTGCGTTCAGATCGCACAGGGGTCTGTGGCAGTTCAAACGCATGCCCTTTGGGCTACGGAACGGGCCCTCCATCTTCCAGCGGATCATGCAAGGCATGCTAGTGCCGTTCCTTTGGATATTCACGCTGGTGTACATCGACGACATAGTTGTATTCTCCAAGAGCTGGGAAGACCACCTAATTCATCTCGACAAGGTCCTGAGCGCTATCGCAGCAGCTGGGATTACATTGGAACTGAAGAAGTGTTTCGTGGGTTACTCCTCGATTCTACTCCTGGGTCAGAAGGTCTCTAGGCTAGGGCTATCCACGCACAAAGAGAAAGTCACAGCCATCCAAGAGCTATCAAGACCTTTGTCGATCCTAGACCTGCAAAAGTTCTTGGGGATGGTTAACTACTTCTCGGCGTATATTCCATACTATGCCTTTGTTGTCAAACCTTTCTTCGCTCTGCTGACCAAGGGAGCCAAGTGGGAATGGAGGGCGGAGCACGAAATAGCCTTCCTGCAAGTCAAGGACACCTTGTCGGCCACCCCGATTTTAGGACATCCGGTGCAAGGGATGCCCTATAGGCTGTACACAGATGCTTCAGACTACGTGATCGGGTCTAGTTTGCAGCAGGTACAGCCGATACAAGTGGCGGATCTGAAGGGAACAGCAGCCTATGACAAACTCCAAGCCGCTTGGGAGGCAGGAGCGGAGGTGCCTAAACTGGTGGTGACGTTGGTGAAAGACGTGGAGGAAGGAGGGAAGGAGGACCAATGGGGGGCGACGCTGGACGAGACGATAGTGCACGTCGAGCGTGTGATAGCCTACTGGAGCCAGTGACAGACCTGGTATTGGGGCACCCGGGCATTTATTCAAATCTGCTCGAGTTGCAACGTACTATAATGTACTTCACTACATTACGACGTCATCTCGCAAAGAGCTAATGCTGGCCTGAGCAGTTAGCTAAGAGGGATATAATGTGTCTCGAACCATTAGAAAGACGCAGGACAACAATCCTGGTAAAGGGTTGAAGTGGGAAGTCGCTAATGGAGCAATCGCAGAAAGTGCCTTACCATCCTGGAAACGGATTGGGGCTACTGCACATCCCTGACTAAGGGCCTATCACGAGGGAACATCCTTCTGAACCAGAGGGATCATTTTGGGCATCATCTAACGTCTCTAGAACTGCCAAGAGAGGACGGGACTTGGTCGATCTAACAAATGACTAAGGAACTGTACTCTGGTACTGGGAAGCGGCGGCTATCACGATTTTCAGACAAATCACTTAAACGGTTCAAGGCGGAACCATTTGAGCGGATGGTTACCAAGGAAGGTAACGGAGTGCTGACGAGGAGGTCGGCTAAAAGTTGACATATCAACAATATCCCATCACGATCGTTCTAAGCGATGTAGATCTTGACTCATCGCTAAGCTCGGCTCGTTGATGTTTCTTACAAATCTCTCTCAATTTTACTAATCGCTTGATATCTGACAGGAGTTCATCGGCTAGTTGCTATACCACTAGTCATATACCCTGAACCCTATTGCACATTTGTATCTGTCTCGTTTATATTTAGAATCCTGTAACGTATTTAAGTGGATGGTTATGGGAGGAACACCAGTGAATCTCACCCCACCTGTTGGACGCGAAGTTACTAGACTTCACGCTTAACCGGTAGAGTAGTCATTCATTCGGAGACACCCAGAAGCTATACCAAGTTTCGTTTGTTTTCCCTGTTTGAATATTATCTGTGTTGGATTTGGATCTTTATAAACGACGCGTGGACATATTGGATAAACGGAACGGACGCGTGGAATATAAGGAAACGGATCAGACTTGACAATTGGTTGTAATCTCGCAAGGATTAGCAATCGCGGATACTATTTGGAATCGGAATTCATAAGAATCACTTGCTTTACGCATCGGAGTACCATCTCCAAACCTAGACCCACATCATACAAAACCGTTGAACATAAAATCTCGTCTGTCTATCGCGATTGCGCCTAGAACGGATTCGAGCAAGTTTTATCTATACGACTTGTAGATCCGTAAAGTCTTGCTTCTCAAAGAGAATTAAAGTTCAAATTGCCACAATCTATACTGGATTGGAACCCCGAACTTGCACGAGGACTATAGTGTTTGAGTTGTTGTAGTTGCATTATCGAACCGTGTATTCATTTACAAGGTTTGTGTTGTGGTTATTTCACCGCTTGTCCCATAGTCAGCGTTTCACCGGAGCCTGAAATCTGCAGAGCGGAATTACAGTGCTACGGAACGGGAGGCATTGGGCACGAAGGAAGCGCTGGTGCGCTTCCAGCCCTTCATAGAAGGGGAGCAGGTCATTCTGGTGACTGACCATGCAGCCTTGCAGTGGGCAAGCGTGTACAAGAACGCGAACAGGAGACTCGCGGCGTGGGGGGCAGTGTTCACAGCGTACCCCGGACTGAGGATCATTCACAGGCCAGGAAGAATACACTCGAACGTTGATCCTCTGTCAAGGTTACTGCGGGCGCCGCTGCACGAGTCCCCCGTTCTTGAGGATTGCGGGACGATCATTCCGGACGAGGAAAGGCAGAGGGGGGCGCAAAGGTTGGAGGACCGGGGAACATTTGCGCCAGCCAAGAGGGCAGCATTTGTGATCTGGTGGTGGGAGGACGTAGTGGACAAGTACGCTCTTCCAGTCCGGACGAGGAGACAAAGGGCGGAGGAGGAAGGAGACGGGAACGAAGTCGAGACAGAGCGCGACAGGTTTGCTGCACCGGATCAGGAAGGGATGATGAAAGCACGAGAGGAGGTCCAGGAGCGCAATGACGACACAGCTATGGACAACCCGCTCCCTTTTGAGCAAGCAGACCACTGGACGTACCCTGCAGGGGCTAGGCCAGACAGAGATGAAGAGGACTGGAACAAGCGTTCACATCTACTGGTATCGGTCTCTCAAGTGGTGAAGGACGAGTTCATTCGAGGGTATCAGGAGGATCCATACTTCCGAGACTGATACACGGAAGAGGCCAGCAACCCCGAGAAAGTGCTTACACCCTCGCATTTCCAGAAGGGTAAAGACGGGTTGCTATATTTCGTGGATGCGGACCGGAGGAATCGCCTCTGTATCCCGCACACGAGGGTCCAGTTCATACTCCGATGGATCCACGAGTCCCCCCAAGAGAGCGCTCACGCTGGCCCGTTCAAGTTCATTAATCGTCTGAGGGAACTGTTCTTCTGGACGACCTTAACGAAGGACGCGGATGAGTTCGCATCCACGTGCGACGTTTGCCAGAAGATCAAAGTGGACCATCGGCAGAAAATGGGTGGATTAAGACCTGCTCATATACCTCCTCGCCCCTTTGCTACAGTATCCTTGGACCTGATCACTGGACTCCCTCCTTCAGGGAAGGAGAAGTTCACGGCTATTCTAGTTATCGTGGACAAGCTGACTAGGTTCTCTGTCATGATTCCGACACACACCAACCTGTCACAGGAGGGATTCGCCGCCTTCTTCATGGAGAGAATAGTGAACATCTTCGGCATGCCGGAGCGTATCATTTCCGATCGCGACAAACGTTGGGCTATGGCCTTCTGGCATTCAGTCACCCTGCAATATGGAAGTGTGCTAGCACTGTCTTCCGCACATCACCTGCAGACGGACGGGCAGACTGAAATCCTTAACGCTACGATTGAACAGATGTTACGCGCCTACGTTGCTGCAGATCGTTCTTCGTGGGCCAAGTGGCTGGGAGAGATCGTGTTCGCGTACAACTCGAACATACACGGGTCTACTGGATATAGTCCCAATTTCCTCCTATTCGGTTACCACCCTAGAGGAGCCACTGGAATACTCAACCCTGGAGGAGACCCGGTAGTTCGCCTCTTCCACGAGGACTTCATAGAGGCGCTGGAGAGCCATAGAAGAGCGGCGAGGGACGCGGTCGTGCTGGCACAGGAAAGACAGGCTCGCACTTATAATAAAAGCAGGTGTCCTGTAGAGAGTATCGAGGAGGGTGACTATGTCCTGGTCAACCCTCACTCGCTGGAGTTGGTGGACGTGCAGGGCACAGGCTGCAAGTTGGTGCAGCGCACTATTGGCCCGTTCGAAGTCATGGAAAAGATAAATCTGGTCGTATACCGCTTGCGGCTGCCGGATAGCTATTCCATGCACCCAGTCTTCAACTTGGAGCATCTGCGCAAGTACCATATGTCCAAGGAGGAGCTGGGAGAGCGGACTAAGCTCCCAGACACTCGGGAGTACTTGAAGGCTTCGGAGGAGTATGCAGTGGAGGCCATTCTAGGGCATGTAGTACGCCCGAGGAAGAACGGCAACCAGAGGATGTTCAGAGTCCGCTGGGAAGGATACGGGCCGGCTGACGATACTTGGGTCTCTGAGAGAGACCTGAGGAATGTGCCGGCGCTAAAACGAGAGTATCTCCAACTTCATAAGTTGACTTAGAAGTTGCGAGCTGGTCGGCCGATGGACTCCGATCGGGCGGGACCCGAATGCGTGCGAACTGTGGTCTGTGCGTAATGGACCGTGCGTGCGAAAAGAGCACATGCGCGGTGACTCGACAACAATTCTCTTTCTCTCTTTCCTTTCATCTGCCTAGAATTAACTACCGCTGCTCCTCCGTTGTGAGCGCGTAACTACATTCGGGGCACCTATCTATTAGTACTACTAGAATAATGGCACCTTCCAGCAATCCCTCTTACAGCCACTCCCGGTTGTCGTGCATGGCAGGGTACTACGACTTCCCATACATTAACTCCGCTATGACTTTTGATCTGAAGCAGTTCCCTTGCCTGACCGCGAGGATCGTGAAGATTGGCAATCGGATCTTCGAGCTATGGTCGCCGAATTCGAGGCAGCTTCCCTTCCTACCGGGTGAGCGCCTTCTGGAGCCGGCAACTCTATCCTCCTTGGACGTTTCGCAGAGGAGATATGATGGGCATTCTGGCAAACACGACTGTATCTACTGTCCCCAATACTTCCTGGAAGCCACTTCGCACTGGCCGTTCATCTGACGTGTCGTGTCAGTTCCCGTCTCTGACCCGGCGTACCCGGCATTCAAGCCATTGACGGAGGGATGGATTCACTCCCCTCGTCACGCGTCAGAGGGCGTCTGGGATACGGACTTCATACAAGGACTTCGAGGGGTTCATGCTCTCCTGGAAATCCGTCTTTGTTGCCTCCAGTCTGGTTTCCGTGCTGGATCTACTACTTGGGCTTCCCGACCTGCCTACTGCTCCGAAGCGCGTCTACGTTCGCTGCTAGGAGTACAAAGGTGGGACGATGCGGTGGACGAGGGTGTGGCCTACCAAAGAGGTCTTTGGGAATTGGAAGCCTGGATCACGATGGTGGAACTACAAAGAAGATTTCCTCCCATCGACGTCCAATATCTCCGGCCTCTCACTCTCCTGGTCGCGAATGACGATCGAATCGGCCTCTGGGTCAACGGTATGCGTGAACAAGGAGTCCTGCTCCTCATGCAACTGGGAGTCCCGTGCTTCATCGTGCATGACTTCCCTAGCGGATCCTTGGAGCCTTGTTCCGCAGTCCCGGAAGCTCCGACATTCTATGATTTCGCGGCGGGTACCGATGTCGTCTACCTCATCCACCACAACGAGTATCAGCTACTTGCCGAAGCACAGGGAAGGCTAGATGCAGTGTTCCGAGCTAGCGACGGTAGGGGTGAGCATGTACCGGCCCAACCTCAAGACGAAGCTCGTTCTGCTTCCCTCCACATGGTTTTGTTGGCCCCTTGGACTCCTCCTGCTCGCCAAACGCAGATACCTATTGCGTCGAGAGGTGGCGGCCCCCCTATGAGACCTGGTGCTTGTATGTCAACTGTTGCACGTGCTCCTGTAGCTGCGCTGGAGTTCTCCGACGAGGATGAGGAATCAAGGGATGAGGACGAGGAAGGAGACTCGTGGATGGGGGGAGTACGTTTCGACACCGGAGTGCCCGCTCCCGAGGCAGCACCTGTGTCGTCACGAAGCAAGAGCTTGTCGACTGTCTTCCGTGCTCCACCCCCTCCTGCGTACGTTAGACTGCCTCCCACAGCGACTGACGACAACCTCGCCGTGCGCCCCATGGAGAAACGGATTATATCCACTGACCGTGTACCTTGGATCGTTCCTCCGATGATCCCTACCAACTGGAACGGGAAATGGGACAAGTGGGAGCTGTCGGAAGTCAATAACAAGCACGCCTGGGTGTACAGGGGGAAGAAGGCAAGCGTGGAGACCAGCTGCTGGTACGACCGAACCTTGGGTAGACACCTGTTCTTCGGGCAGTTCGTGCCTCCTCCGGGGGTAGTGGACTGGGAAAGGTTTGGGTCCCCGGTCCCTCCGTACCCCTTCTTCGTGGAAAGCGGTAATCGTTGGATACCCAAGAAACCCTCGTACTGGATGTACCCCACGGAGAAGGGAGAAACCCGGGACTGCAGCAAACGTGCTGAAGCGCCTAGTTCCACAAGGCTGCCTCGCACAGAAGTGCTGATCGCGATCCCGGAATTTGGAGGTCCCGATGACGGTTCAGGGGACGACAAGGATGGGATGGAAATATCCAATCTCGAAGTGGAGAATCCCACGTCAAATGTGGTCACCATCGCCAATGTCAATGATGATATCTCGGCGCAAACCTTCCAAGTCCTTACACGCGACGCATTCTCGGGCAGTAACGCATGGCCGTTGTCTATCATCCGCATGCAGGGGTTGATTTGGGTACGGTTCTCGGACATCAGCGCCGGCCGACAAGGGTTCGGCGCGCTGGGGGCGGTGTGGAAGAAGATGAGGATCGCTTTCCGGTTCGATAGCGAGTTCGACGAGGCCCTCCTCTACACCACGGACGTATGGCTGAGGGACAAGGACGCCAACAACAATACTGTCATGGGCGATTCGGAAGAGTTGGGTGAGGGTTCTGGCTACATGGAAGAGACTACTACACAACCCTTGTCTCCTCTCCCTCGGGAATTCGTGAGCGCAGGTATTGCTGCTCCGGAATTGGGGACGCCACCTCTTCCACAGCCCCTGTCTCCTCCCCCTCGAGAACTCGTGAGCGCAGGGAATGCTGCTCCAGGATGGGGAACCCAACCTGAACTCGACTGGGAGGCAAGTACAGCGTCGACGCCCCATGATGTCGTCCCTCCCTCGGAGGGAACCTCGACGGCAAGACCGCCACCACGCTGATAAGCCAGTAATTGGGCCATAGTTAGATACACGTAATTTTGTGTGTTTCTGATGGTGCCCATTGCTGAAACTGTTGTTTCTATACAACAGTACTGGTTCCTGGTAGCTGTTGGGCGAACCACAGAGAAACGGGTGGGCGTTCTAAGTAATTAGAAATGCCCATTGGCAAGTCTCACCCTGAAAACTGTAAGGGAAACGTGCAGCTGATTAATAAGTCAAGGAACTTCTTTTGACTTGTTTCCAACATCCACTTAAGCAACGGAAACGGGTCAAGGGAATGGGAGTTGGCAATGTGTTGTGTTGTGTTGAGACGCTAAGGGAGGCGCACTTGGTCACGAGTGTTTCGGTTGCTAGAGTTGCCGGTTTCCATCGAATGCGGATACACCAAAACCGGTGGTCGGCTATTCTGTGGATCCGGATCACAACTCTAAAGGCGTTCTAAGGTTCGTTCTCAAGAACCCTTTCTGGGAAACCCTAGAGAAATGGGTATCTACCGAGACCTACAAAGGAGTATTATCAAGTTCCGCACTTGGAACCAAGGGGAGACTTGAGTTGAAGTGGAAACAGGTCGAGCAAGATGCAGTGCCGATCTATCGGTGATCGACACACCCTCTTAATAATACAGGGGTGCTGCTGACGAGTTCCTGCCTCGTAATTGGCAAGGGAACATGGCGTGCTCGCAGTGGGGAACCAATGGGAGGCAACGCTCGGAAGAACAACCGACAGAAACGCGGTTAAAGAGGCGGATAAACGGACTTTTGACTCATTGGGATTGTGTTTTAGGCTTTGTAATTGTGTCTTGGCTGTTGTATAAGTATACGAGGGTGTTTCTACGGTGGACACAGTATCTTCCCTGGAACTAGTAGGCTATACACTTGCGCATTGGGTTGATCTGGGATCCTCGGCGAACGCACTCTTATAGAGTAGCATTATTAGTCGAAATCTTATTTGTTTCTGAATCATATATATATTCTGGAAACGCACTTGGGCTTTGCCTGGAAACTGTCTGAACTCTGAGAATCTGTTGGATCTGGGACTCTGTTGAAAGAAACATTATTGCTGTTGTTTGCGGAGTGGGTTTCAGAAAGTACCTTCAAGGGAAAACTTTGGAAACGTGACTGCTGGCGTTGCTCAGAAAGTACCTCTTTAGGGAAAGCTCTGTGAACATCCTTGGCCTATAAACTAGGGGCCTTACTTGAGTCTACGGGACTACTTTAAACTTGTTTCTCTGTCGCTTGGACACACACACACACACTGCGAAGCTATAAGTCTATCTTGTTTGGAAACAATGTTTCCACCATGTCTAGAAACACGTTCTACGCAGTTTGCTCTATTATCTCTCTGGGATACGAAACCTCTCCCTACAACCTTTACAAGGCCCTGTACTAGGGACTGTAACTCGTCGGGATCTTTGGAAACGTGCATATATTGCCGTTTGATTTGTTTGTTGGTTGTTAGAACAATCTCTGGATTGTTTCTGTGCCGCTCTCGAGTCAAGTGGGGTTATTTGTGTGTTTCTTATATAGGTTCTGAGCACATCAATCAACGCACAGAGGCACGCTCGCCGCCTACAGAACCAAGTTCGATGCGAGACAAGGGAAAGGGAGTCGCCTCGCGTCCCAGCCTGGAGTACCGTGACAAGGGGAAGGGGAAAGCTAAGAGTATGCCTTCCTTGGAAGACCGCCTGTCAGGACCCTCATCATCTTCGGTGCCGACAGTGAGAGTTCCACTGGAACAGCGGCTCTCCAATCCCTCTCTACCACTCGCTGACCGCCTCCAACCCCCGCGGCCACCTCCTCTAGTCAAACGACTTCAAGGAAGCAGTCCTATGCCGCTAGCTAGTCGGCTCACTCCCCCAGCCCCCACGTCTGGACCATCCATTACGGGACCTCCACGTCAAGAGAATGCCGGGCCGTTGTCTCTAGCAGACTGGCTGGCTACTCGTCCTGATCCGGACACTCTTCCGCGCCGCTTTGCAGCCCTGCTTCATCGTGATCCCCCAGCGCACGACGGCCGCACTTACTGCTCTCCCATCAACCCGGAGGACCCTACAGCGCCTCGAAGAGTGCGACGGGGGAACTGAGTGGGACGTCTACCGCGAGAGCTCGTGGCTATGCGAGCAGAGGAGGAAGCCAGGAGAGCGGCCATCGCTGAGGAAAGGGGGACCACCACCGCATCAACGAGTTGGAGGTCGCTAACACCAAGCGAGATGGAGGGAGTGGAGCTTCATAATCTGTTCTCGAGTGCGCTTTCTACAGCTGCATCGAGCGGAGTCTTGCACTTGGTGGGGCAGCAGGACGCCCTGTCTACATCCACCCAGATGCAGGACTTCAACAAGGAGATGGACGACCCCCCGCAAAGCTGGACCCTGGACGAGGACGACGAGCAGGGCATGGGACCTCCCATCTAGTGTCGGACGCCACGGAAAGTTGAAACCGCGTGGCTAGGGTCTTGCCTCCTTCGGGAGTGTAAAGAAATCAAGAGCGACGTAGAATCTACAAGACGCGCAGTGGACGCTACCCGTGTGGGGGGCTCTGTGACAGTATACGAAATATGGACACGGTGCAGTTCCACTAACGCAATACAATTCTATATAATGTACATACATATATTCGTTAGTTACAATAGGTAGATGATCCGCGATCATTACTTACCTAATCTTTATCTTACTTTGCAACAACTTATGTTGTGAAGCCCGAGATCCACCAAGGTGAACCACCTTATGCGTTAGCCCCCCTGCCTGGCTGAGCAACTGTACAACTGCTCTGTGGCCCCCGCGTTACAGGGGTCTATCTCGGTCTACACGACCCGAGAGCTTCTCTCACAGGAGCGCTCCATAGCGCTCACTGTTCGACTAGTAGTGCCGGACTCAAAGTCCGTGTGCGCTTCACCTCCAGCACGGTAAAGCCTCAAAGACCCGCATCACACAAATCAATCAACCTACGATGGCTATCAAACTACGGTAGGATACAGAAATTGGCATCAACCTACCATAGGATACCATCAACCTCCTGTAGTTTGATCGCTAACCTAGGTTAACTTCACAGTGGGACTGTTTTCTTATCCTGAGTTACTTATCTAATTCTAGCTCAATTACTATTGATCTTCATGTGTGGTGAAATCTCTCCCCGACATTCGCATGCGACGCGCCCCTCAAGCAATGGTCTGCGGGCCGTTGTCAGGACTCGGGAGCTGACCCAGGAGTTCTCCAATGTCCTTCCTGGACCTGTGCTGCATGAAATAAATACTGAGCTAATGATATATCAGAGCACCATCAACTATGTAAGCTTAGGCTGAACGAAGGATAGATGAGGTATGCTATGGCCCGGGCTCTGAGGGCAAAATTGAGGCGGCGGTGGTTATGTTAAAGCGAGAGTAACATTTAATAGGGTCTATCATGGTAGCGGATTTCGACCTGATGTAGAATTAGGGACAAGGTGAACCCTACATCCTGTTCTTGAGTGTCATGTCAACTTTTGTTGGGTATTGTTTATTGGACAATAGGCGTATAAGCAAGGGATGCCGTCTCCTGCACCAATGCCGCCCAGAAATGCAGCTGCAGTTGCTCCATCACCTCCACCTGCTCCTGCAGTATCTCGATGTCCGCATTGGATTGGTGCCGCCCGTGAGGCTGTTGCAGTAAATCCGCTCCCACCACCTGTGACGCCTCTGCATCGTGTGAGAGATCCTCGACTCCACACGAGAGTTCCTGGATCTCGTGGAAGAGGAGTCCATAAAAAGTAACTTATGAAAAGTAACTTGTGCAGAACTTGCCCCTTTCAGCAGGCGTGCCACAAGTTAACTTAAGTTTTCCCATGGGCTGCAAAATCAACTTGTACTAACTTGGTGGGTTACCTACCTGTCCTATCTCTAAATCTTCCATAAAACCATTTCAAACCCTTTCTATCTTCCATATAAGCAAGAATGGCTTGTGTCAGCATAAATTGGCACTAGTTGGTTCAGTTCTTGTCAGAACGAGCATATTTCTTGATACGAGGTACTTCAACATGTAAGAAGCAATGTGATAGAGCCAGAAGTACCAATAGTTCCTACCTGCCTTGTCCCTACCCCGTTTGACAGTAATCTGTATTACCAAGACAGAATTTGCTATAATCACTGGATTTTTGCAGAGACAGTGAGTCCAAGTGTTGTATGGCACCTTTCAGTCACTTAGCCCTCACTCAGTTCCAAAAAAACATGTGTTATACAGTAATCGGGTCGTGTTACATGACGTAAGGCTTGTCACATCACGCTTACCCCAAGGTAAGCGTGATGTGACACTGGCAGTTTGCTTAGATGGTCACCTGTGACAAAACATGTTAGGCATCAAGGTAGGGGCAAAGTAAATTATAATGGAATGCAAGGTTCGGACAATTCCACCGGGGCTAAATAAAATTATATCTTCAGGAACAGATCTATCTATTGTAATGCAAAGACATTAATTGTTTATTCAGTGTTCAAGAGAGTTAACTCAGTACTTGAGGTGAATCTGTAGTGCTTTGAGACATCCCGGAGCTGCTGCCATGCTGTTGTAGTAGTAAAGAAGAAAGACACGTGCCGGTGTCACATCACACAATGCGACCCGATTACCTCGTTTTTTTTATAACTGGAGGGCTAAGTGTTTGAAAGGTGCCATATGACATACTAACTTGCCCGCCAAGTTAGATCAAAGTAACATGGACAAATTAACTTATGCCATCAGATGGTTAGCTACTGCCCGTTCACCTGTTTCTCCAAGTTAAACAACCCAGTTCTCTTCATTGACTCCAAGATAACAACTTACTTATTCACATCCGTTTCTGGTCTGTAACAGAGACTAGACACATACCAAGCCCGAATACACAAGCGGCGCAAATGCGATCATCTTCCAGCGGACCGCGTTGGCCATTGCATAGACATACAGCACGCACACACGAAGCACGAACTGCTCCATCAGCGGACCCTGTCTCGCGTCGCGCACGTCAAATAAAATCACCAAGTGCTGAATCGGAAACTAAACCAACTCAGATGTAGTCGCGAAACCCGACCCACGTCCCAAAGATTTGAAAGTAATTCCGACGACAGAATATTGGGACTGGCCAGGGAGCCTCCCCGAGAGATAGCTCCAGTAGAGCCTGCCCAAGAACAATAGAGGAGTTTGAACGCAGGAGAGCATAGTGTCTGGTCAGCGTAGCCCAACAGTGTCCTCCGGGGGGGTGTGGTCATTAAACTAGCCCAAAGTGAGTGGGGGGCGAAGAATATCGTTTCTCACGGAATGGACCGAGGGATATGTGACGAGGGCGTAGACTACACCACCGTTGAGCAAGGTAGCGAATGTGATCGCTGTTAAAAATGCTCGAATGATCGCAGAATCGTTCCTACGGCCTGGCTGCACCTGGATTCGATTCACACGGAAATTACAACAAATGATCTCTTCAAGCCATCCATAAAACCCTAAGAACGATTATTCGGAACTTTCTTTGCGCGCCTGTTACAGCATTGCCCTGCGGATGTGTCAACAAAGATAACCTCTGAATTTTAAAAGCAAAAGCATACCTCTTTCCGTCAGACTGCGGTCCCATTGACCGGGACGCAACAGAAGCCTCCCTGGGATTTGACACAGCAGTCGATGAAGTTTTGCGCCGGGCCGACGAGAGGACTGCCAAAGAGGTCACACTGAGGCTGTAAATTTTAAATTAACATCCGTTCGCAAAGGCGATACCAGTGGGGGCAAGGCGGGCACTGAGGTAAGAGAGTAAGTACGTACCGGGGGCCCGGGGACGAAGATCCCTGGTGCTTGAGGACAGCACTGCTTGGTGGTCGTCGCGTTGTTTTGGCCTTTTGTGGTGCAATTGCACAACCACTCTTGCTTCTGCCCGTTTACGGCGGATAAAACAGCAAGGAGAGTAAACAGGGAGAGTTTTCGCATGTACATGCTGAACTTCTCAAAGGTGCTTCGATGAGGGCTGTAGTGATTTGAGTTCTGGCTTGGATGTTGCTTTTATATCGTTCCGAGCCATGGACACGTGCCCTCGTACCTCCATTCGACTTGGGGTAGACACATTTTACCGATATGAACGTTGATATTACTTGGCAGACATGGGGACGACATCCAGCAGTCTAGGCTCAAGATAGATTAATTCAAAGGACGACTGATCGTCTCACAGCTTCCGAGGTAGAATGAACAACACTCGAATGTCCTACTCACTTTTGTGATCGATATCGAGTTTGAAAGGCCCGTTGAGATACATTAGCGTTGAACTTTGCGGTGGAACTCGTTAGGGGGTTTGTGATTAAGATTTGGACACAAAATCCAAGGCGAATGCCAAGTTGTGCACGAGAACACGAATTGACATCCAACTTGCTGCCCAGCTTGATGCCTAACTTAATGTTCCAACTTCGCCTATTTCATCCTGGGCCTGTATTACGTCGCTTGTGATACGCGATGTCCAACTTGCCAAGTGGTGCGCCCGTTTACCCGCCTAGGTGCGCACGAATAAAGCCTCAAACTTGATCTCCCAGCTTTGCAGATTGAGAACCAAGTTGGAGGAAGCTGGAGGTCAAGTTGGACCTCAAGTTGGGCTCAACCTTTTAATTATATGCATAGGTTTTACGGCATATTCAATCTACGTTTCTCTGTCCGTGAGAAGCCTTTTAAACTCCACTACCTGCGCTCCGACACCACCTGTTGGGACCTGAACTAAGGTCCTCGGGCCTTGGCGCTCATTTATTACATTCAAAACATTTTCGCGAAGTCCTCGGGCGCTCTTGTAAAAAATAGGCTCAAGTGAAGCACGCAGAGACCACCATGTTTCCGATTTCGGATTGTCATATTTAAGGTACGATGGAGTCAATAAAGGGAGCTAGGGTGGAGTACTCGCGACGGAAGGCACCAGCCTTGGCCCCATGCGCAACCAGCAGGCAGCTAGGGTTCATCGCGTTGATTGTGTTTTCCTGCAGCCGCACGTACGAGGTATGTGCCTCATCATAGTGCACAGAGAATGACAGGAAGCACGCAGATGTATATCGCCGCCGGGGAAATAAGCCTCGTAGGACATTGTCACATAGCGCCGGAATCACATCAACGCCGGTATTTGGGCAACACCAGACAACCTGTTGGAGTTCCCAGTCCGTCGCTCGTTGTCTGAGGCCGCCAACTGGATTGGCAGGTAATACGTTCTCTGCTGCCATCGAGTCCCGCGTTTATTGTGTTCTGCATCGTGTTTTCTTTCCTTGTACATCTTACAGCATCTTACTCTACCATCAGCAAAATGTTTCGCGTCTGACGGGGTGTGGCAGGGTGCTCAGCCTCTACATAACTTATTTGCGTCTTACGGGAAGGCTCAAATCCTGGATCCATTGAACAGTTGTGGCGATGTTTAGCATCTAGCTATTCGGGTCAGCGGCGCGCAAAGGGATGTGGAGCGGAGAAAGAGATGGACAAACATGTACACTCTGATTCGATGGATCTATATTAATTAACCGTTCTTTGAGATTTTGCTCATTCGGCAGTGCTCATCAGTTTGCACATATTGGTTACTTTCTCCATAAGGCTTAATTACTTTTGCTCTCTCTCCTGCAGGCCGTTTGCGCAATCCCCAAATTCATGGTGTTTCTAAGCGAGACCTTGTCCTTTTGCATTCTCTCTGCTCTTCCTCTTGAACTAACCCTTTCCGCCGTTGACTTTCCGTGCTTCTCAGCCTGGCCGTAGCATTTTGGGCGGAACAGCTGACCTGCATGTCGTTCTTTTTTGACAAGACACAGCAGATTGCAGCTGCTGCTGCCTACGGCGCGGCGTGAACTTACTCATCTGGCCGTGAGGCCACGTAGTTCTCCTGACACATTCTTGACATATAAAAGTGCCCCTGTTGTTGGTCGGAAGAACATCATTCATTCACCCACTTTTCGCGTCCTCAAGTGCTTCTGTCTGATACTGGGGGCTCAACTCAAATCTCTTGCCTGGCTCTCGTTGTCTACGTCCCAGAGTGGGTCTAATTGATGCCACTTTGCAAAGTCTGGGTTTCACTCCAAAACTCCTTTTCTGTGGCTGGGATTGGGCAGCTGCTGGTGATTGCACGCTCTCCTAGGCTGCAGTTCTCATACCTACACTATTTCCAAGACACTCACCACTCAAAACTTCTCAGTTCAACAATGCTTCCTACTGTAAAGGTGGTGCAGAGTGTTTTATAGTCCGGCACATCCTTGATCGTACATTTTGTGTCAATAAATAACCCTCCTATTCATGTTAACCCTGTGGTCCCACCGGTTTCTTGATGCAAATCTGCAGCAGCATAAATTTGAATTTCTCTTCTCCACCCGTCTTTTTTGCTAAGCACTTATGTGTTGTCATCTGCAGTAAAATTTGCGGATGCAATCGTCTTGCGTTTCTGACTCAAAACCCTGAAGCCAAGCAGAGGTTTGTCTTGTACGAGTGATGATTTTTGACACAGGTGACAGTGACTTTTCAGTTTTATTGCTCAAATAGGCTGAAAAATGCCAAAATTTTCGGTCCGGCATTCGCCGGAATACCGTATTTGCACCTGATTGCCAATAAATGAACACCAAGTTCAATGCACATTTGAGGCTATTTGAGGTGACGGGTGACATGGCATGAACATTTGAAACGCTACAATATTGGAATAGATTGCAGCCGAGCCCGAGATTTCACATCGATGCCAGGGCAACAATCATTTGTCATCATCACCAAGTACTTCTTGCTTCCTGCTTGCACCCTCCCTCCCCTGCCTCTACATCTATAGAGCTCAGTACAACCTTTGTCAACTCAGCATGTACAACAAAGGTGGAGAAGAGTGGATTAAGTGCAAAGGTATCACTGAGTTCCTGTTCTGAGACCTCACTAAAAGCTTCTCTAGTTAATGACCCAAGGCAAGATGCTGCTGCTACAAACCTGTGGGCAGTTTATGTGACTGAGGCCGAAAAATATGACAAGGGTCTTGTTGAGAGCTGGAAGAGTGATATGGAGGGAATGTTGATCTTTGTCAGTAGCCCTGAATCCCACTACCCAAGATTCTAATAACTGTCTACACAGGCCGGCCTCTTTTCTGCCAGTTTGACAGCTTTTCTGATGGAGAGTTATCGAACCTTGACCCCTGACTCTGGGGATATGACTGTTCTTCTCCTACAACAGATATCACAACAGCTCGTGGCTTCTGTCAATGGCACAACATATATTATGCCGGCACCTGTGACCTTTACGCCTACACCAAGCTCCTTGGTCTGCAACATTCTATGGTTTCTCAGTTTGGGGCTAAGTCTTGGCTGTGCACTGACTGCAACACTTGTCAAACAATGGGCTCGTGATTTCCTCCATAGAGCCAATATGCGCTCTGCTCCAGCGGATCGTGCTCGGATATTTTCATATCTGTACTATGGCCTAAAGCGTTTCCGGATGCACAGCATGGTGGAGATTATCCCCCTACTTCTGCATGCCTCCCTTCTATTTTTCTTTGCAGGCCTTGTTGCATTCCTCATTCCGGTGAACACAACAGTTACTGCAGTTGCTGCTGCCCTTCTCGGAACCATCACCATTGTCTATTCCCTTTTCACTGTGTTTCCGTTGATTCATTTCGACTGTCCCTATCGAACCCCTCTTTCTGTGGCCTTCTGGAATCTAAAACGACACTGGATGAATTGGTCTCATCATCAGGAACGGGCAACACCAGGAGAAGAACATCTAGAAGAGGTTCCCACAGATAATAGTGGCAGCATGGTGAATCGATGATGCGCAGAGCCACGGAATCATCCCAGGAAAGAGCACTTCGTGATAAGAGTGCGCTTATTTGGACTGTGAAGTCACTCGACGGTACAGAGCTTGAACCTTTTGTGGATGCCATCCCCGATGTCCTTTATGGCCCGGATGGCAGGCGCTACCTATACGAAGATTACATCAAGGCCTTGATCAATAATCCCAACATAAAACTTCTTCGTCGGATACAAGAATTGCACATGAGCTGTTTCAGCGGCATACTGACTGCTGAGCTTGCACAACGGCGGAAGATTTCTTGTTACAGGGTGATATGGGCAATCAGCAGTTTGGCAGCTCCGGGTGCATTCCCCGATTATATGATCCATCCATCCCAGGTTATCTTTGAGCCTGACAAGGCCTTGCAGCATTACAGCATCTCTGCAAATGCGATGGGCCGCTGGGGAAACTTTGTTAATGGGCAAGGCATAATCCAGGAGACCCTGGAACATCTCACTCTGCGTCAGACAGAGTTGGTTGCAGGCAGAGCAGTTGATGTTTCTCGTCTGCCCGAGTACTTTGGAAAGTTGGGTTTGCATTCCATTCGCACCTGGGATGTAGAAAGACATCATGACCAAAGCTTCCTTGCCGAAACCATCAGTGATGCAATAAAGGAAATCTCAGCACCTGTTACCACACCGTTCTCAATTGTCCTGGAGTTTCTGATTGCAGCCGCAGACAGGAGATTACCCCCTTATGAATTCACTCGCACCCAGGACATCATATTTGGCTCCCTTCCGTTCAACATTCCCCTTCCAAAATCTCTTCTCCATGAGCTTGAACGTGGACTGGAAATTGCTGTGTATAGTCACATGGATCAATTCAATATTGAGGGAAAGCAGCATTGAATTGACGATGTTGTGGTCACCATGTGCCACTACTTCAATCCCGCGGACAATGAAAATGCTGCACTGAGGCTGCCATGGGCGCTGATCACATATCTGAACCAGCGTCAGTCTCCCGATTCCCTTCGAGCGGTGGTTCTCTCTCTGCCGGGGGTCATGTGGAAGGCTGTCACGAAAACCATTATTGATGGCCCATCTCTAGTTTCACAGCATCCCCCACCCATGGATCATATAGAGGGCCCTCCACCGCTTATTTTCGCCTTGTGGACCATGTATTATTATTCCGATCCCACTCGAGGTGAAATAGGGACGGCCACCTGGGAAGCAATCCTTGACACCCTTGTAAAATCCGGAGCTCACCTGTCTGTCAGGTCGATGGCCAAGTGGGCTGTAGTGAGTTCCCTCACTCACCGGTCTATCTCGGAGGGGGATCAACTTCTGAGGTTCAGTCCCCAACTTATCCCTACGATCTCGGGTCTTCAGGCTCCTGCTGCCGACGAGGAATTCAGCTTTGTTCAAGCTAGAAAGACAGACGGCATGGTTCACATACTCGCCGAGTATATTGAACACTGCTGTCTGGCTGGCCACTTGCCCTTCAAAGCCGCGGAAACTGTCGCCACGATTGGAAGGTTTTGTGCTGTCGCGGTGCCGCCTGACACGATTCAAATGTCCTTCGCAGTCGGTATTCGAAATCTGTTCAAGGGCTTCAACGAACACCACGGCTTCCGTGGGGATCCGCACATTCTTCACGAGGTGATTCGGTTGCCGTTGTTGAATGACTATGCCCCGGGCTATGAAACCATTGAATGGGATCCATGGCAATCTCCCGTGTACTGGCTCGACGATTTCGATTCGCGCATGGTCCTCAAGGACACATTTTCCACTTATCTCAACGATAACTCGAATATCGATGAGCCCTACCTTCTCGGCCGCCTACAAACATTGGTAGTCTGCTTGGAGGGAAATGGATCGAGCAACCAACCATCCTGTATGTACGAAAGCATGAATGAATGACCATACTCTTATAATTCTTCGCACAGACATGAAGGTTCCCAAGGAACACACGGTCCAATCATCGGGTATGGCCAATGTGAATGAATGAATATTCTCTTATAATGTCCCGCGCAGATATCACCCTCGAGAAAGAAACCTTTCAATCCTCGAGTAGGTCCAAAAAATATGACAAAATGACTATCCGGTCCTACAACTCCCTACTCAAGTCTCGTCCTCAAGGCGCAAAAGAACCGATTTCAGGTCTATTCAAATTTCTCATGAATGAATATCCACTGATAACTTTTCATACAGATGTAGTGCATGTGCGCGTCTCTTGAACAATGAAGGTATACAAGTAAAGCAGTTTGGTAGCTACGGTCGAAGATTTATCCAACGAAATACACCGAATTCTCTCTCTCTCTCGACCCGTCGTGGGTTTGCCGGTCATCAAACATGCATTTTGGACGAGAGACTGGCGGACTCGGATATTTTTGAAAAGGCGTTGTAGTAAACGGAAGACGTAAATAGCATGTGCACTTAGTCTGTGCAGACAGAATGGCAGAAGAGTCGGCAGCGTTCGGAAACAGATCAGGAGCTGAAAATGTAGAGGCGGCGGGGATACACCTGGCACCGAGCTCCATTCAATCCATAATATAATCTGGATAGGCACCGAGGAGATGGCCCGCCGCCAACTGAGAACCGCGAATTGCTAGATGAAATTTGGATTAAATCGAGCTCGATTTAATTTCCGCACCCAGGGAGTCTAGAAATCGACGATCGGATGCCAAGAATTTGGAGATTTGAGTCAGAGATAGATGATGATCTTTGCGCGATAGGATGACTTATGAAGCAGAGGCTTAAATGGGGTGTTTGAATCAACCCAAGCGCGCATGATGCATCACCCGGAAGCTGGCTGAGGCGCGCGGGGATCGAAAGAAATACAGCTGCTGCCGCGGCGGGGCCCGAGTTCGGGTCGACATGATTTGCTTTAAATACTGCAGACCCAAGCGACGGGAGTCCACGCCGGCGTCGACCGATCCGATCGTTCTAACTTCTCATGTAGCACCATACGAGGAATGACCCATGAAGGAAGGACGTTAGCAGGCGTGTGGATTGGCAGATTGATGTTTTAGTGTGGCGGGGCGCGGACGGGCGGCCTATCCTTTTCATACGATATCAGCGCAAATTTCAGTGTTTGAGATGTCAACGTAGGAGAGCCCCAAGCCGCATTCGGCATGACAACGCGATCAATATTGATCTTTTTAGTTTGCCACAGATTTGAACAAGCTCGGCCGACGGATTCACTCTAAAAGCTTGACGTACGCTATCACTATGCTAATTGCCGAACCTTTAGGTTTGGCGGTTTACAATAAAATAGCGGGATGGCTTAGCTTCTATATATGGTAGGCTGTGCTGATGTGTTGTGACTTTGTTTATTGATTGCTTTACGCCTTGAGATGCAGAGTAGCGGGATGGCTTAGCGTCCATATATGGTAGGCTGTGCTGATGTGTTGTGACTTTGTTTATTGATTGCTTTACGCCTTGAGATGCAGAGTAGCGGGATGGCTTAGCGTCTATATATGGCAAGCTGTGCGCATTTGTTGTTGTCTGCATTTTTTCGGCGGGTGTTGGTTTGGACTTCTGTTCCTCTCTTGCCCCTGCTTCCTCTCATGTCTGGTCCTCCTTCCGGGTCCTCTTCTGCGTATCTGTCGTGCTTTCACGTCCTTCAAGACTCTCCTCGTGATCCCTCTGCGTACACTTCGTCTTCTCGTGCTGTGCTAGGTGTTGGTGGTGGTGGTTATGCTGTCTTCAGTGAGATGGGTGATGTACGTTCTCTTCCTCTTTGAGCCTTTCTTGCATGTTCACTCTCTCTCCGCAGCTCTCCGTTGCCCGCTCTCTTCCTCCTTCTGTGGTCTCTGCCGATGGGCCAGTTGTTGCTTCGGCAACGGATGTGCGTTCGGATCGGGTAATTATTTTTTTCTTCTTTTTCTTTGTGCTGGTCGTTTACGGTCTTGTTGTAGTCCCGGACACTCGGTGTTGTCCACACCACAGCTGGTCCTTCTGATGTCCTCCCGGTCCGATGTGATTACGATGTCGACGTTGCAATGAATACCTCTTATGATCGCGAATCCGATTGTGAATACGATGACGATGTTGTTGTTGCGATGAATGAAATTCCACCTTCTCAACCTGTAACTGTCGGGTCTTCGTCTGTCCTCGGCTTGACTTCTCCTGCTTTGAAATACAATGCTTTTGATTTTGTCGATGTTGATGAGGGCGTGAAAACCTCGACTCTTCACCTCTTGATTCGGGACGGTCATTTTTCCTCCGTTGCACTGCGTTCCCTGGCTACAGTACACGATCAAGTTTCTATTTTCTTGGATAATAAGAAGCGGAAGTCTGTTGCTGAGTTGAAAGCCACTTTTGTCGCTCATCAGTGTTCCCGATATTGTTTGTTGAGTGCAGAGCTTGCTTCTGTTGCGAAGGTGCAGGCACCTCTGCTATCTGAAGCCGCCTTTCTTGTCTGTGCTCGGCATTTGCGACTGAGGTTGGGCCTCACTCAGTCTTCCGGTCGTAAACGTAAGGTGCTGTCTGATGCCTCGCCTCGTAAGAGACCTCGCTTGGATGGTGCTCTCGCCAGTCGTGGCCATGAAGATTCGATGATGGACCACGATGTCGGTCGGATTGTCTCTGCCGATGAACTCAGATCGGATCCTTTCTGTATTATCTCGGATGACGATAAATCTGACATTATTACCGAGTTTGTTCGTGCTTCCTCGAATAGCGCTATGAAGAAGTCAGTGTGTTCCTTCTGTGGACAGAGAGAGCTTGATTCTACGATGCGTAAAATTGCAGTCGACCAACTCGATATAGACTTGCTAACCCAGGCTGTTGATGTTCTACGCCGTCTTTGTGTGCAGCCCCTGATTGCAGTCTACGATTCTGCTACTGTCGTTGACGGATGCTATGCTCTTTGTTCCCTCTGTCGGAAAGAAACTGCTAGGCTGGAGCGCGGTGCGGCTGCGCGTTCTGGAATGTATAAGTTTACGAAGTTGCCGCTCAGAAGTTATGCCAATGGCTTGTGGACTGGGGTTTGCCCTCCAGAGCTCAGTGGCCTTACTTTTTTGGAAGAACAGTGTGTTGCTCGTGTTCGTGCTACACGATGCATATTCAAGCTGGAACTTGGCCCCACGGGTCAGTATGCTTCTCGCGGCAATGTGTGCATTTTTCCTCAGGATCCCGGTCCTCTCGTCAGAATTATGCCTCCTCCACTATCTCGCGTGTGCGATGAGATTTGTGTTATTCTGGTCAGTTCTCCTGACACAGCTGTTACAGCGTCGATGCTGGATAAATCCCCTCTTCTTGTACGCAGAACACGTGTGGTCGATGCTTTGCTGTGGCTACAGGCTCACAATCCTCTCTATTGTGACTTGGATCCTGCGGCCATTGTATCCAATGCTTCGGATTATCCTGAACACGGCATACCTCTACCCGTTGAAGAGTTTTGTCGTGTATCTAGCAGTTCCGAAGGGTCGTCTTACACACAGCAGGCGCATGACGAGCAGTTCGCTAATGTTTCGCGTGGTGGTATGCCTTCTTGCACTGTTGTCGACGCCGACTGTGTTGATGCCACTTTTCATCAGCGCAAGATGACTGCTCTTAACGTCTTGAAGAACGCTGCGTCATCTTATTCTGATCGCAAAAAGGCTGCTGTCGACCTCCTTGCAACTGGTACAGAACCTTATGTCAAGTTTCCCTCTGGTTCTCAAGCTTTGTCGACTTACAAGGACCCTAAAGTCTACGGGTACTTGTGGCCCACGCTGTTTCCATACGGAGTTGGTATGATGGAGTATGCAGCGATCTCTTCCAATCAAGAGGTGCCTTTCCGGAAGGTTGATCTGAAAGTCCATGTCAGCCACCTTCTGCTAAACGGGGCTGACCGTCGCTTTCAGACGCATCTATCCTTCCTTTTTGTTATGGGCAACCTCATGCAGAGACGGCAGGCTGGGTTCAATGCCAAGCTGGCCGTGAAGCGATCATGGTTTCCTAAGGTCAACGAGTTGTTCCAGCAGATCACCCCTGAAACGATAAATTCGTACCAGCTCAAGTTAAAGAAAAACAGCTTCGCTAAGCCGGAATCTCCTGGTGAAAAAGCAGCTTCGGAGTTGATGCAGTATGTTACCTATGTTTCAGATCATCTCCCCGGATCCACTGGAGACATCCACAGGATGCGCAATGAAATGACATCGGTCGTCTATAGTGAGGGTATCCCTCATGTCTTCCTTACCTTGAACCCCTCCGACACCAAGAACCCTATCGCACAGGTCTTGGCAGGGCGAGACGTTGACCTGGATAAACACTTTCACAACTTGAAGCCTGGTTCGGAACAAAGCGAGCGAGCCCGCTTTGTTTCTCTGAATCCCGTTGCTGCTGCCGAATATTTCCACACTTCTATCCGTCTTCTTATAGACATACTGCTGGGGCTCGGTCGGCTTAAAGGCCTGGGTATATTTGGCAAGGTTTCGGTTTACTACGGAGTTGTGGAAGCGCAAGGGCGCGGCAGTCTTCACATACATATCTTGATCTGGTTGGATCATGGTCTGTCACCTTTAGAGATTCAGGAACGCTGTAAAGATCCTGCTTTTCTGGAGAAGGCTTTCAAATGGTACGAGGATGTGTTCAGTCAGGATCTCCCTGTGGGTACATCATCCTATTCTCGTGCGGAAGGTGCCTACAAGGGTCAGCCTGTCATGTCTCGCCCTACGGACCCGAGACAGTCTGGACCTGCCTATGATTTCGATCAGGATGTGCGCGATGTTCTAGAGAATACAGCGCAGATTCACACTCACGGCGATACGTGCTTCAAGTATCTCCCCAAGACCTTGAGAAACATGAAAGATAATGACAAGGATTGTAGATTCCGTTTACCCCGTGAGACGGTTGACAGTACCTATGTGGACGAAGATGGTACCATTGTTTTGAAGTGCAGTAACGGCTATGTGAACACTTACAATGCCATTATTGTGGCCATGCAACGATGCAATATGGATGTAAAACCCATAGGTTCTGGGACCGTAGCGTTGGCTATGTTTGGATATATAGGCAATTATACTATTAAGGGCGCTATGGACACTGCTTTTGTTTTTTCGGCGCTTTGTGCTGCTATCAAGTCCATTGCAGACAAGCCTCCTAGGCATGTTGACGGTGGCGTTGATGTGCAGGAGCGTAGTAGGCTGCTGATGGTCAAAACTGTAAATCAACTTATTGGCAAGCGCGAACTGTCTGCCCAGCAGGTGGTGACCAATTTGGTTGGGTGGCCCACTAGGTACACGAATCGCAGCTATCCTAAGTTTTATTGGACTCGAATGCTTAGAGATCTTGCAGCTGCCCTTTTTGCCGCCACAGATACTCGCCAGGTAGATCCGGCAGAAGATCGGGCCCAAGAGGGCACCTCCGACAACACCCGTCCCAGTGACAGTGTTAATACCCTTCCTCTTTTGCAGGATCCTGTCAGTGTCGATGACGTTTTGGACGACGAACTGGCTGCCGATGACTTAATTGTACTCACCCCCGATCTGTTGTTTGCCGAAGGGCCCGAACAGGATATTACGAAGGACACCAGCAAGTGCGCTCTCTTCAACGACATTTTTTACCGTCCCCCCGAGTTGCATGATATGTGTGCGTGGGATATCTTCGTGCGTTACGAGAAGCGTCCTCTGCCTAAATCGAAGACTAGCTATAAACAATATCTGCGTTTTTCCCCTGGTCACCCTCAGGTTATGACTCATTGCATGAAGAAACTCACCGACACGGAGGTTCCCCGTGTGCCAGTCTTGGCTGGTATACCTGTTCCCCGCTCTGATCGCGAGGACCAGAAAGATTCTTACTGTGTTGCTATGCTGGCTCTCTTCAAGCCTTGGTCTAAGGATATGGATTCACCTCTAAAAAAGAAGGATGAAACGTGGTCCGAATCTCACTGTTGCTTTGCTCAGACTCTAGCTAGTCGTCACGAACGAGTTGTATCTAACATGCAGCTGTTGTATCAGAGTCGTGACGCCAAGCATGATTACTCGGCGTTGCGCAGACAGCGCGTGGCTGAACTTGCTCGTAGTTCTGTGTTACCTTCGTCTGCTGCCAGCGATGATGCCAATTCATATGACCCGGTCTGGGAGAATGCTATGCAATCTCTGCCGGACCAGCATGACCCTGATCCTGACAATGTTGAGCTCGCTGTGTCCATGAACTCTGTTTTGACTTACGCTGCCACGGAACGTGCCGGGTTCTACCGTGTTGTCGGTGTTGATCGATCGTGTGTCCTTGGCCAGTGTATGCAGGCTGGAGAGGAAGACGCGCTGCATGCCGAGCAGTCGATGAAGAAGTTGCAAGTAGACAAAGAAGCTGTCATTCAAGGCAGATACGATCAGGCTGTGTCTAATACGGTTGCCGTGCATTACAGACCAGGTACCGATGCTGTCCCAGAGCCTCTGTTGACCGATCAGTCCCGAGAAAAGCGGCTGGCAGACGACTTGCGCGCAAGATTGGCGTGCATGGGTCTAGAGAACTCCGATTCCGGCGCCGGTTGGAAGACCTGGCAGAAAATTGCAGCGTGTCTCGTTATCGAGCATGGTCTTAATGCGAAACAAACCTTTGCTTTTTTGCTGCTCGCCGACCATGTTGGTCGCCATTTGGAATCAGATGAAATGCCAGAACCCCTGCGAATGCTGGTAACTGGTCCTGGTGGTACGGGCAAGTCGCGCATATTTGAAGCTTGGACTGAATTCCACGAACTTCTCGACGTAGCGTATCAACTCCGTCTAACTGGTCCGACCGGTGTTGTTGCCAGCGATATCGGTGGTTCGACCACGCACGCTGAAGTTTCATTGTGCGTCAGAAGGGCCAATATGAAAGCTGCAACACCACAAGGCCAGAAGTTGCGTGAAGCTTTGGAAAAGAGATTGGCTGGAGTGCGTACCTTGGTAGTGGACGAGATTTATTTCTTGGGTGCTGCCGATGTCAGTGTTTTGACAGAGTACTGCTCGCTGGCCAAGGGTATAACCGAATACCCTTTTGGTCGTTTGAATATTGTCACTTGCGGCAATCCTTGCCAGTTGCCACCACCGCAGGCCAAAACCCTCTTTGATCGCGAGCTGGTCCGGTGCTACTCCTCCGGGGTGTTGAATGCGGGCAACGAGCTTACACAATACAATCTCAAAGGAATCCAAGCCTGGCATCAGGTTAACAATGTAGTGGTTCTAGACGAGATCATGCGTCAGAAAGGCGACGACGTACTTATTGATCTGCTCTCCCGTTTGAGAAGAGGTACCTGCACGGAAGCTGACAAGCACTTGCTTGACCAGTATGTTCTGTCGAACGAGCATTGCAGTGAGCAAACAAAGGCGCTGACGAGGATTCAGCATTGGATTGACGGTGTTGGCTGTCCTCTCATAGTATATTGCAACGAAGCCAGGGATGTCCACAACTTCGAAATGTCTTGTGCTTTTGCGCGAGCTACTGGACAGACGTCCGTTATGTACCATTCCATTGATACCCATGGTCGGGGTAAATCTCGACGCGAGCTGATCGGGATAGCTGCTGAAGCTGCTTGGCGGGTGGCCGTAAAAGAGGCTGACGATCTTTCTGGGAGACTGCCCTTGGTGTCCGGCATGCCTGTATTCTGTACTGAGAATATTGCGACAGAACTCCGTATATCTAAGGGCTGCATGGGAAAGGTGGTCTCTGTCAGATACGTTCAACGTTCGGGAAGACACTATGCGGTATCGGCTGAGGTCGACTTCCCTGGTTACAAAGGGCCAGATCCACAGCATCCGCATCGAGTCTTGCTGAGCACCGTTTCGCACACAATCCGCTTCAAGTTGCCTGGATCTGATACTGAGTATTCTGCGACCAGAAATCAATTGCCTTTGATTCCTGCGTTTGCCTTCACTTCGCACAACTCTCAAGGTAGATCTCTCGACAAAGCGTGCATTGACCTTGCAAGTTGTGTAAGCATTCAAAGCGCTTATGTTATGGTTTCCAGATTAAAGTCCCGAGAGGGCCTCTGCATTTTGCGTCCTTTCAACCTGTCTGTCATCCAGAAACATATATCAGAAGAGATCCGGAACGAGATGAATAGAACCGGCGAACTCGAGAAGCAGACCTTGCGATCGTGGAAGAACCAGTTGAATTGGTATTACTCTGAGCATCCTTCTGTCGTCTTTGACTGCCTAGATAATGTCGTTAGTGTTTAGATATTACTTAGATACAAACAGATGAATGCACTTGTTCGTTCCCTGCGAACAGAGGGATGGTCACGTCACGCTTCCCCCAGGGGAGGCGTGATGTGACTGCTTGATCAATATGTTCTTACCGACGAGGATTGCAGCGACGACACTAAGGCTTTAACCGATATTCAGCATCGTATTGACGGAGTTGGGTGTCCCCTCATAGTTTGTTGTAACGCGCATATCCGCAAATATTGTGTCGATAACCTTCGCTAAATCGCGAATATACTGCAACAAGTTGTATTGATGGACGTTATTCGTTGTTCTGTACATCGTTGAACTATTGTGCGACGAAACGGGTCGCTGTTATGTAGTGCTAGTGTTAGTTACGTGCGTTCATGCGTTACAAAAAGGTCGTCGCGGGGAATGTATGACTGCCGAATACCACTTCGACATTTTCCGAGAGACACAGACTGTTCATGGGGTAGAACCCGTGAGCTCCGTCGACGAATTTGACAGTGACTATGTGATTACCATATGCATGGAGATACGATGGCTCAGTCAGCGCGTACTGCCCCATACGAGCCCTGTCTGACTCGCGGTCCGGGCCAATGATGACCACGCGCTCGGTGATTTCTACCAACCATTTTCCGGAGTCGATGTCCCGTCTCGGCTTGATGCACCTCTTGTCGATGGAGTACATGTTCTGGTTTTTGCCGACTGAGCAAACGTCGACCTTGCGCGTCTTTGTGGTCACCGGCTCCGAAAGTAGGACCCAGCCACAGCTTCCTTCTAATGTGCGCTGGACTTTCGAAATTGTGCTGTTCGCCAAAGTCGCAATGCCAAGGATTTGTACATCGAGTCGTCTCCCCACGAGCTCGGGCTGGCAAAGCCATCGTCCGTTATTCTCTCCTGTGTATTTTTTTTTTCAGCTCAAATTGAATGGATGATACAAGGCAACCCTACCCTCCACCGGTGGGTGTGAACCCCATACTGCCGCATTCGCAGGGATGGGGGTTGTGGATCGGGGAGGTGGTGCCGTTTCGGTGTTGCTGCGGAAGGGCCCTCGATAGGTGACAGCGCGTGGATTTGGGGATGGTTCAAGCGATCGCATCCCGAACAAAATGTCGGGCGGAAAAAAGCGAGCCTCGACCAAGGACACCATCGTCCTAAGAAAGAATTCGTAAGAAAATCATATCGAGGTCAAAAGCAACTTGCCCCAAATGTCTGACGTTCTCAATAGGAACCTGGACGGTCTCGAACGAGTGGCTACCCCGAATCGTAACCATTATCCCTGCGACATCAGGATTCCGCAAACGCGTGGAATCTACTGGCTTGAGGAGCTTTCCCGTGTGTCTCTTGTGGTCCGGCTCTACGCCCTTCTTGAGGCGGTCACTGCGCTCTCGGCTGTCGAAGTCGCCGATGATCATGCCGATGAAACCTTTATGTGGGATATCTATGTGGCCCTCCCCGCGTTCTTGGTTTTTCGCTTCTTTCGACTGTGCTATAAAATCGTTCGACCTCGCGACAATGACTTCAATGCCTTCGAAGCCGCGCTGGCTCATACGCGGCTGGGATAAAGGCAGGGTCGACCATACTGTCGGGTCGATATCGGAGTTGCTTTCGCTCCAGCTGGCAGAGGGCAGACGATTTGTTGCCATGGTAGTCCAAAGATCGTGCTCAAAGTCCACGTCCGAGCAGCGAACTTTGCGTGAATGGGGCACATCCTGATATCTAGAATATCCGACGTTTGCCTAACAGCTGGTCAGGAGGAAAGGAAAAATAACCAAGTGCCCTCGAAACACGTACCTCGAGTAACTCCAGGTAACCTGAAGTGTGGAGCCCCAGAATCACACCGACTCGCCCTTCGTACTGCCCTCTCGTAACGCGAACGGAGTCTCCGATGGCCCACTGCCGAGTAACGTGG
Source organism: Mycena albidolilacea (assembly GCA_029282495.1). Classification (NCBI taxonomy): domain Eukaryota; kingdom Fungi; phylum Basidiomycota; class Agaricomycetes; order Agaricales; family Mycenaceae; genus Mycena; species Mycena albidolilacea. The sequence continues at coordinate 90,890 of JARIHO010000141.1, read as the reverse complement.
ACAATGCTGATTATGAAAAGTTTGGTGCTATCGGATGTGGGGCTCGACCAGGTCGCCCCAACGACTTCACAATCTTTGGGGACGGCGAGTGTGAGGAAATGACCCTCGACTTTTTCTACCCTGCCAATCGCGCCCACATACAACGCTCCTGAAACCACACAGACTCGGTCGTGGATCCGGAAATCGTAGTACAAATCCAGGGTGTGGCGCTTGAGCTGCGCCAAGCCGACCTCGAAGGGTTGAGGTTCCTTCGGGGGTTTCATCGGGCCTTTCCCTTTAGGATAGGGATCGGGAGCGGGAGGGACCACCTGTGCCATGGCGACCCGCTTCCCCGCTATTCGGATGTTGGCCACGCCCTCTATCCTGCCAATGGAACCCTTCCGATCCCCCGTCATCACCACAACGCGATCCCCAGCGTCGAGATGGGGAGACGGCTTAGCAAGCTCCGTCACCGTTAAAACGAATCCGACGCGGCAGTCGAACTGGATGGGGGCGCGAACCCAAGTGTGCGGCTCGACGTCATCATCTGCGAGCATTTCCCGGTGTAGCGCGCTTTCGAACTCGGCGATCTGCGTGTTTGTGCGCAGATGCTTGGCCTTGTTATATAGGACGAGCTCGCGGGGGCTGAGCATCCTATTTTGCTCCGCCGATGGCGCACCTGCCTCGCCCGCCGCTTCTCTCGCCACGTCCCGCTTGTAGTGCGCAATCCTGTCTTCGTTTTGGAAGTGCGCTACCCACTTTTCTACTTCACGGGCGTCGTCTTTGTTGCTGGGCAAGCGATGGACGAAACCCTCATCCACAGCTGTGTCGTCGACAAATTCTGAGAACCGCGCACCGTCATTATATGAAGAAGTCGTAATATTGAAAACGGTACCTCGGTCTTCCTCCATCTCCTGCTCCTCCTCCTCGCGCTCCTCACCTGCGTCCTCGTCCGAGTCCTCGGCTTGCTCATCGAAGTACCGTCGGATGCGCGCGCGGATCGCATGTGCAACTGTGGTATTCGATGAAGGGGGGGGGAGATGCTTCTCCGTCTCGGTCTCGGTGTCTGACTCTTCGTCCTGAGGAAACAGGTCGGAAGCAAGCTGGGAAGTAAATCAGCCAAGTGGGACAACGCGACGCGACGGAAGCAAACCTTTGGATTGGGAGAGCCAGCCAGAATTTCCCCTTCTCGTTCAACGTCCGTCTAATACATTCCGTAGTCAGTAATTTTGGTGGAGATACTGTACGATTATATTCACATCTTGGCCTGGCAGTGTGGGACTAGCGCGATCTTCCAGCCATCGGAACGGCGGCGGGGTGGGAATGCGAGGGCGAGGCCCGCCCTTCAGCCATTGCTCGTGCGCCTGGGCCAGATTGGCGCGCATGAACGTCAACTCCTCGTCTCGCTGCACTCGCGCCTCCATCGAATCCTCGTCGTCGTGGTCGGCTTCGCTGTCTTCCACTTCGTCGTGTCAGTCCCCTGCTGTTTCTTTCGAATCGGGACCTCACTCTCTGCGTCTGTATCTTCCTCCGCCTGGTCGTCGATGTACATCGAGCGCGTAGGAGCGCCTTTGGGGTCATTGTTTTCTTCCACTGCAAAATGTAAGTGTATTCTCGTATTCTGATACCGAGGGGCTCACTAGTGTCGTGTAGCACGTTCTCGTGGTCGAATGAGGCGGTGCGCGGGCGGGATCTGCTCGTCGCCGTGGTCAGCATTGATGCGACCGCTACGATGCCGCTTTGTTTTTTTTTCGTATATTTTATAAATGCGTTTGACGCGCTTCTTTCAGTACCGATGAGACCCGAAGGCCTTAATTGCAAGTCTATTGCACTACCTACTAACTACAGATTCGGCTACGGGTACTTACCTCAAGGGCGACATGGACTTACAGACGAGGAGAGAAAGTGTGACCTGTCACACTGGACGTCAGACATAACCGTAGCTGATGGGTCGGTTTCTCGGGATATCCCGAGAAACCGACCCATCAATGGGGATCAACTCCGGTGTCTTTGGTTAGATCACGCTCCTGGCTCTTGCTTCTTGACCGCCATGTCGTCGGCGCACTGCGTTGAAGATGTGGCGGGCAGGGGGACGGGAGACCACGGGGCTGCAGGTAGATATAATTGAGATGTAAATATTGTAAGAGCTTGAGGCGTTCGTGTCGCGAGTATAAGAACATGCTGACTCGATGAGAATAGGGGAGCGAAAGGCAGCAACCAAGACAACAACGGGCGGGATCGAAGGGTACGAAGGACGGGCAACGAATCCTGGAAATAGGAAGGAGACTTTGAAAGGAGGGCCAGGATTGACTGCAGAGAGAGGGCGGGGACCGAGGCAGTGAAGGGCGGGATTGCGGTGTAGGGCGGGATATCGGAGGCGGGTGGCGCATAGTTCAAGTGCGTGTTTTCGCATCTCTCGCTCTTGCAACACTACTTCCGGGGCTGACCTCGTTCGTGCTTGCCCTTTCGATCGCAGATGAGTCGCCGTGATTTCCAGCCTGATCAGTGCTGCCAAAGGCGTCAATAGCAGCTCCACCTCGGGAGATGTCAACGAACCTCGTAACAGCGGCGCTCAATTTTTAATCTTATTAATGTGGGTGTAGCTGCTCCTATGATGCCCCTGTAAGGGAATCGAAGGACTAATTGATCGGTAGCCGTCGTCTTCGTGCTAGCTTATTCGATCGTCTGGGTGGTCGACATATGCTCCAGGTCTCTTTCGAAGGTACGGGCTCGCCCTATCCCATCGAACTCCACTCCGTACTCATCATCTTCAATGCAGTAGCGTTGGTGCCGCGATCTGGTTGTGTCAAATTGACTATACCGCCGCCCGATATATCGTCTTCACCAACGTTCGGCTAGTGTGCGCGCAGTGTTTTTTTGACCCCACCGATATTTGCTGTACCTTGTAATTCAATCGCCCCGCGCGTCGGCGTACCAATTTACCTTATTCCATTTCTTTGTACCGTCGTGTGCCTGCATCTCTAACCCGGATGCAGCGCTGCGTGTCTAGATTGTTCGTCTGTAGGCCTGCTCAACTCACTTCCAGTGCTGATACTAAGGCAATTTAATAAGCAGTGTAACGAAGCTTGAACTTAGACCGCGATAATGGTCACGTCACGTCTCCCCTGGGGGAGGCGTGATGTGACCACTGCTCTGTTCGTGCCACTCAACAACATGAACCCGCTCTCGTCTCCGCTGTTTGCTGCTCCTATGCCTTGGCTCCACGCGTCTTCGAAATCCGATGCCTTCGACGCCGGGACTGCTGCTTCCACGATTGCGTCTCATTTCCAGGTACGCGTTGCTGTGGTATGTATGCATTGAAGCTCACTTTAGTCTACACAGATGCCGTCTGACCACCTCCTGCCATTTATGAAGGCTGTTGAAACGTCGAACGCCTGGCTCACGCGTCCGCCTGATTCGGAGGATATGAACGACGCGTCAAATCGAACGGGTGTGGCACAATGGGCTTGGAAGACCGAGCTCAGTTCGCCCGTGAAGCCCATGAACAATACATTGCGCGGCTATATCCCGTGTTTAATGCTGCCCCTCATCTTCACAGATATACTTCTACATGTGTCCAAACCTGACCCCGCGCCCGTAGTAGAACGGGCACCCGCTCGTAGTCTGCACGAAACCAGCCAGGTATATACTCCTGTTGCGCTTGTCGTGTCGTACTTATCGTCCGATTTAGCTCTTCCTGGCCAAATCAAACTGGGTGGAACTACTGCGAGAATGCCATCGTTGTCACAGCCGGAATATTGGCAATTTGTCGACTGCACCCGATCCGCGTGGAGCCGACAAAAAGACCGCTCTATTGAAGTTCTGGAACGACATGAGAATCGAGAACCCCCTCAAGAATGCTATCCGAAACCTGGCTCTCGTCGCCCTCGTTTTGTCGCTGTATATGCTGGCGAGTGCCGTCACCGTAATCATGTTTTTTATTTTTTTCAAACTGTTGTTTAGGGCGATGTCAATTTTTCCAGGGAAGGTCGGGCCGCATACTTGATACAGTGTGTACTCCATGTATTCCCTGCAGTTTACATGGTCCGCTTATCGTTGTATCCAGAATGGCCACCGCTCAGCATATCCGTCTTACGGAGGCCGAGGTACTGTCTGCCGTTGACAGCACGGACATCGGGGTGATGATGGGGCCTTCCCTCGTCGCGATTGCATTCACTCCGTTGGCTCTCTTGGGCCCAGTATCCTATCTAAGCAAACATTACAAGTCCAGAATTCCTTTATTGGATGTAAGTAGGTGCACCGCTTGCTCGTACTCCCTATTTACGCCCCGCCTAGACCTGGCGAGATCTCGGAAACCGCCATAGGGTGGTTCCTGATGATCCTCTAGGAATGCTAGAACGTTTTCTTTGGCACCTCATCTTCAGACTTGCCCGAAAGGAAATCGTCGAAACCGACCTGCTGCGCATGTTCTACGAGCATGAAACTGTCAAACGTATGGTGTCGCTGGAAGAAGCGCCTGTGCCACCTCCGGGCTATGGCTTGTGTACGATACCTCTCTTGTCCTGTGACCACAAACTCAGCGTTTAGCAGCTTTTGTTGGAGACCAACTGGTCAATGCGGTCGAGGACATGTACGAGGAAGTGCTGGAAGAGGTGCCGGAGGTGCACATCACCCTTCCGCTGGAAGACACGGTCCGCAAACCTCCCGTGAAGAAGCGGAGGACAGAAGCCGCGGTGGGCAAAACCGAGGCATCTGGGAGCACCCGTGGATCAGCGGCTGCCAGCACCAGCAGCGCAACCGCTGCTGGCGACGCGGCCGGTGGACGTTCTTCTAAGGCTGTCGAACTCCGTCCGCGATCGTCGAAAGGCAAGACCCCGGCTGTCAGAAAAACCGACTCGTCTCGAGTGAACAATAAACCTCGACCTTCGAAGCGCGCACGCAGTGTCTCTCCGCTCTCCCCGTCGGAGCAAGGAGACTCCGGAGAAGATGACGGTGAAACAAGGTTTCCTTACAAAAAGCTACGATGGTTTGACATCTCGGATCGCTGGACTTTACCTGCGAAACGCCTAGCAGCCGAGCTTGCCGAAAAAGCGCGCAATCCTAAGCTGCGTTTGGACGCATGCCGTCTTTACAAGCTCGCGTCTGAAGAACACACGCTGCGTATCGAGTACTGGAAATACGCGCCGGCCTCCGACGACCCATCGGCCCCTCTCGTCGCGACAAAGCACGAGTACCTCTACCGGCCTTTAGATTCGACGGTATGTCACCTTGCTCCACGCACTGCTCTGTCTTATTTTGGTTTCAGAAAGGAGAGATGCTGTATCTCGACAAGATTGTGGCTTCTCAGCCCCTCAAACGATCGGAGGATCTCGACGAGGATGTACCGTTGCACGTACACCCTGACACCCAAATGCTGCATTCCTCGGGGGCCACGAAATCTGCGGATGGAAAGCCCCTGCTTCCCGATCTTGTTCCCTCCGCCACAGTGTCCATCGCCCATGTCGTCCATGAAGACAATTGGACAAGGTTGACCGCAGAACAGCGACAAGGTGTTCTGAGGATCAAAGCGGTTCTCATTGTTCATCGCTCTCCCTACCGTCACGACGGCAGGTTTATTCGATTTGATGAAGAAGGTTTCGAGGAGCTGACTCACCTCGATCGCCCTGCGTTTGTCCAGAGTGAACATCTATACTTTGTCTACATATTCGTTCGTACGCTAACTTTCTACCAGATCTTGGGGCTCGTAAAAAACATGGCCCCATTGATTTACTAGTTGGGCGCCCCCGTGATCTTCTGGCATGTCGCGATATGGTGGAGGAAAACATCAAGAACGCCGACAGCAGTGGGTCTCAAAATAAGACACAGCGGCTGAACATGCTTTCCAATACCTTGCCCAGCAAGACGCTGGAGATGCCAGCGGGTTGGAGGTACGCTGCTCGGTCAAACAAAATATTCTACAGCGGTCGCTTACTTGTTGATAGCGATTTAGCGACGCATGAGTTCGCCTGCACCTGGACCGAACACCTCCTCGAGGTCCCGGAATTCGTCTTCCCGTGGACCGAGGTCAACTGGGCGATATTCGCCACCTCTGACGCCTTCACCTGGATTCACGGCGATGTCATGTTCACTGTTGTCACGCTCCCCACGGGCGAGAAACTGTGGTTCCTGGGACGCCGCAGAACCGACCTACTGCCCGACGACTTGCGCGGTGATATGCGTTCCAGATTCGCGTTCAAAACCTTCAATGGTTGGACCGATATGACGCAAGTATGGGTATTCGAGCGGCTCCACCTCTCTCCCTACACGACCTTGTACGTATTGTATTATCAGCCCCACCGTATCTCGCTGATCCTCCGTCTGCCTACAGATATATGCCCGCCGGGATTCCGCACTGTGTAGCGAGTATGACCAACTGTATCGGTCTTGGCCGTCATGGCGTACCGGCCAGCAACTTGACGCACTGCGTCTTTGTCACCCTCCACAACACAGTTCTCTCAGAGTCGACGACCAACGCAGATCACGAACCTGCGCGGCGGTTCTTGATACGGATCTTCATTTTTGTGGCGCTCGCTTTTGTCGATATCCGAAACGGTGGCACAGCGGCTGGAGGCCTTGGACAGCGCCCGACGGCCAGGATGAGTGCACATCTCCCCAATGTCACTACGTGCCACGGTGTGCTCGACCTTCTGGCTCTCCGGAGCTTTGTAGTGCTTTTCTTAGCTCTCAACGGGACCAAGTACGCCTACCTTGTGAACGGTAGAGAAAAGAACGTCCTTCCGATGGATGTAGAGACAGCTCGGGAGATGTCGCTGGTGTGGAAGCTGGCCCATAATATAGTGGAGCACATCACGCAGACGTTCGTCTTCGAAACCGTCTCGTCTTCGGCTCCAGTGGGCGTCCGGGATCCCTCTTCTTTTTCCAACGCTGCTGATGTGAGTACAAAATCGTTATTATGTTATCTTCTCCTATTAACTGCTATCTTCAGCTGGCGTTGCTTACCATGGCCGCGTCCATGTACCGATACCTGAAGGAAGCGACCTCGGAAGAGAAGAAATCTCTCCCTGCAGGGTTCACTGCGGCGGCGTTCAAGACGCAGGTCGTTCGCATCCTCGCTATGTTCGATATGCATAAGGACATCGATGAATCCTGGCGAAAAAGCCACCTCTTCAAAGACCCCGCGAAGGAAGACCTGACTTCGGGCTCGGTGCTATCACAAGAGTTCGTGCGTTTGGCGTCCGAATCCTCGTCTTCGGTACAAAATCCTATGCTCCAGCCGTGGGATACATCCTTGCTCCCCTTCAGGCTTCGTCGTAACTAGATCTACGTTATTGTTCGCTTGCATGGCGTGTCGTATTGCTTGCGTAGCTTGTTGTAGTGCTCCTTTGCTTGATCAGGTATATAACTGTATTTTGGTTTGAATACTATCCTGCCTTGCTTTCAGATGGATTGTACCGCGCTCCGAATGTCACTCTCAGCAAATAAACATGTTGTGTTGGATAGCCGACATAAAGAAACAATAGCTAAGCGGTAAACTATCGATCCGTTGAAACGGTGCACTAGGGTGCGGCCGTGAAATCTAATGGATTGACTAGTGAGAAAAGCGAACTAGTCACTCTACTCAAACCAACCAAAACCAAAACAAATCACTAATCCTGATCCTAATACTCGTGTGTGTGTGTTCGGGGAGGTAGGGTACGTATCACCCGTCAAAAGGGTGTGCAAGGTTGGGATAAGGCTTTGCTTCAATAGCAAACTATGCGGTTTAAGCACGGTTATGCTAGGGTAGCAGGGACTTCACCGACAGGATATCAAGACTCAAATAAACTTTAGGCTGTTCAGAGCTTTCAGTTTCTTTGTGAGCGGCAGAACCTAGCACTACTGGCAGCTAGCCAAACAGCAGAAGGTAGGGCAGACTATCAACAGACAGACGCTACTTCAATATCAACCAACACTGCACGAATGGCGGCGGTTTCAACGAAACGGGGCAGTTACACAGAAGGTGTACGCTGGGCTAAGGCGCGGACAGTTACACTGAAGGCGGCGGTTTCACTTCTACTAGCACAAACTAGTCTTTAGTCCTGGAGGCCTAAAGCGCTGCTACAGGAGACAAGAGAGCGTCAATTTACACAACAAGTCTTTAGTCCTGGAGGCCTAAAGCGCTGCTACAGGAGACAAGTTGGTGCAGGTTGAACGGGGCTCTTATATCAATGCAATTGGTAGTCTTTTCGACGTCCCGTATCCCTTAATCTTTTCTGTGCGTCTGCAAATATATCTGATGTCTTGTCACAAATCTAGAGTCTACTATATTGCCCGTATATCTGGGGGATAGTTTACTGGCTAATACAGAGTACACAGCTGGCTTTTATACATTTCAGAGAGAAGTAAAGGAGATAGACGGAATGAATAGGAACAGTAAAGGGTGGGAGCCCGAGTAGTGAATGGCCAATGGCGTAGAAGGCATTCTCAACCATGGGTATTATGACCTGCTACCGGGGCTAGTCCACATGTATTTCTCTAGCACGCCATAAGATGTGCTTAGTTGTCTTGGTTTCCATCTTTCTGACTGAGCGAGTCAGCCTTAGTCATTTCTGACTGAGCGAATCAGCCTTAGTCATTTCTGTTAAATCCTATTCCACTTCTGTATCCGTCCCGCACTTCACCAGCCCAGTAGAACTGGTACTGAATATCCAGCGGCTTGATAAAATATCAGCAGCCCAATATTGTGTTCCAGTAATTATCTGGCGGCCCGATACTGGACTGTTAATCCTCATCATTCATATCAGCTGGCCTTGATGCGAAGATCGCATCTTTCCAGCGGCTAGATCTGCCCGGCGCAGCACTAGTCATATCCTATGACACTGGCTTGAACCCAGTAACACGTCTTCTGCTCAATCTAATCCATTGAGGCGCCACTAGATATCCAGCGGCTAGATAAATGTGTCTAGCGGCCCGATATATCCAGCGGCCCGATAAATTGTCCAGCGGCTCGATGCATTATTGCCTTTAAGACCAACCACCAAAGTCATGGAATGACTCTATAAGTATCTGGCAGCTCGATCCAGTATCCAGCGGCTCGATAAAACATCCAGCGGCTTGATACCAGGCAACATTACAAAGCCAGCCCTAAAGTCATTACACTGACTCCGACTTCATCTATCTGACTCCAACTTCATCTTTAATCTTCTTCAGTAGTCGTCAGACCATTCAGAGACCGCTTGAAGCGGTAAGCCAATAATCCCATATAGTTCCCTGTTGTTTCACCTCCAGCACGTAAAACAGTGGTTTACCACCGCTGTCTATAGCTCAGTGTTGAATCTCATAGTCAGGCCGCAACAGCCTTTTTGGGCTGCCTTGTCAAGTCTACTCAACTCTTCATAATTGGTTTGTTACACTGACTTTCGGCCATCAATAGTGTAGCCTACCACCCCAGGGAGGGTGTACGCTCATAAACTAATGCCTCACTTCTGCCCACTAATAGGTTCAAAATGAAATAAAAACTGGTGTTTTCATGCGTGTTTTGGTACACGCCCTATCACCGTATGCGATTCGAATTCTATTTCAAACCGGTATGTGCTCCTAACGACGAGCGATAAACCCCACGCCTGGCTCACTGGACCACCAATTGCAATCAGCCTTCCACTTCGCGGAGGTGCCTGCTTGAACCCTAGTATTGCCAACCACGTCGAACGTAAACCAGGCACTGGGTATGTCGTATTCGCATCTGTCGATTTCGCTCTGAAGCCTGGTGTAGCATTCAAACGAGGTGTATGCGTCAGTCGCCGCGTCTGATCATAATATATATATCCTCAGCGGTGACGGGGCAACTAGAGGGCAACTCACACTGCAATTGTTCCGAAGATAGTACACTTTTGCTCCAGTCTGTTTCGCGCTGGCTCTTGTCCAGTTTCATGCCGCATACATGCTCTGCGACATCAACGAGGCCCACCAGTTCGGAGTAAAAGGCACGGGGTCTCGTCGTCTCTGGAAAAACGAGCTTGAAGGCTAAGCCAAGTTCCACGCAAGACGAAAGGTTCATTCTAAAATCTTTCCACAGGCGACTGGCATCACCTTGGATCGCGTCGGTCAAAGCGAACGGCTCATAAGATATAGAGTAAAACTAACAAAATAGGCCCGTCCCGGCTTTGATAATTGCGGAGCTGGCGCAAACTCGCTCTAGCTCATGCGGAACCTCTGAACATGGGTTAACATACGTGTGAGTTCAGTGCATACACCCATACCTTTCATTGCTGGTAGATCGATGACATAAACTATTCCGTTTCCCCAATATAACTGCATAAGGCGCAGCTTCACGAGCTCCCACCTAATAGTAAATTGGCCGGCGGTCCTGGTTTGCTGTCTTTTTTCGGCATTGCGTTCACCCGGCGTCTTGCGTTTTGCGCCCGGCTCGTCGTCTGACGTCCACTCCGCGTCGAATCCGATGGCCATCCCATCCCTGATCAGCCGTAGGCATTCGTTGGCGCGGTCGACCGTGGTGATGTACTCTATCGTGAACGAGGGGACAGAGGCAGTGAATCCAGAAGGCGCCATATAGGTCGGTGCGTATGAAGAGAATTGGGTGGGCGATACAGGTTCGTGCCGGTGGATACGGAGTGTGTGGCCTCCTGCGAACGATTATATCTGTCCGTGAACTGCGCCGGGCGACCTTCTGGAATTGTTCTCTTCAAGCTAGCTCTAACTTGACTGCTAGAATAACGTGGAGCATAAAAAAAATAAAAAAATAAAAAAAGACAGCTAGCTATAGTTTGAATGCGAGAAGAGCGTCAGCTTCTATTCTGTCCAAAGGGTTTGACTTGCCTCCTCCCATTATACTTTCTAATATCCTTGTAGCATTCCGCTGCCTCTAGATCTACCGACACTAGTCTCCCCGGTGTCTTCTCTTGTTGCATGCCTAGCTTATTCGACAAGTCGTCCACTCGGCGTCGCAACGTAACTTGGTCCCATGGATGTCAACGACAGTATGATACACAAAGACCCGAGGTGAGTTCCCGCCTCTTGGTTCTTGCCATGTGCACACCGACCGTGGACGAGTCGTCCCGATTGTATGAGTCACGCTCGTTCTGAAGGATACGCGATGCAACTGCTGTTGCCGACTGTGTTTTGGTTCCTGCTTCACCGGCCGTATACCCTCTTGACGTTTGTGGAATACGTGGAAACGCGCGTACCACGCTAGCCAGAACCTTCTGTGGGTCTGCACGATGTTTTCGAAGCTACGTAGCTACCGTTCCGCCTTTGCTGGATCTCTTCTTCTTTGGTTTTCACCGTCTAAATGTTAACTCTGCTTGCCTCCCGCAGTTTAACGCCGCATCTTACAATCTATCTGACTATGCTACTCCGCCTTTGCTGCCTCGTTTATTTGTACATGCTAAGTCTGCTTGCATCCTGCTGTGTGGCGCCACTTCTTTTCCACCTCCGTCGAACGGCGTAAACACACGGTCCAATCTCTCCCGCAATGCACTGTACTTTACGCACACAACGTGTTCGTTTCAGAACACTACACCCTGGCTACCTTGTTTGCTTTATTTTTTATCGCCAGCCAAACGATAAATCTAAGACCGCCACTATTGCCTGCCGGCGTTTGGCGCCACATATTATCCGCGTCCATCGAAAGGCGGACGCGAACCTTTCAATCTGAATTTTCCTGTAGTCTGTAGCATGCTGCGGCCCTTGCCTACCGGAGGTGCGTCTATCGAACATGGCTGTCCCTCTAATTGACCGTCGCCTTCTAGTCCCACTGCAACATATTGGTCGCCGGAGGTGCGTCTGTCAAACAAGCCTATGGTATTTTCTCTCTCTAATTAACCCTCGCCTTCTAGGCCCACTGCAAAATGAGTGGCCGCCGGAGGTGCGTCTATCAGACAAGCCCATAGTCTTTTCTCTCTCTAATCAACCGTCGCCTTCTAGTCCCACTGCAAAATGAGTGGTCGCCGGAGGTGCGTCTATCAAACAAGCCTATAACCTTTTATCTCTCTAATTAACCGTCGCCTTCTAGTCCCACTGCAAATGCTGTGATGTGTTGGTCGCCGAGTATTCCGAGGTGCGTCTGCGAGGATATAAAAGTGCACCCATTTTTTTATTCTTGGTGTGTCCCGTCCCATCTATCCGAAACGTCCAATATCTGAGTCCACGCCTGCTTTCGCTATGCCCGCATCCTCTGCTTTGTCGAACGCTGGTTCCAGCGCGCCGTCCACCCCGCCTCCGCAGAACACTCAGGACACCCAGCACACCCCGCCTCCGCAGAGCTCTCAATCCGCGCCGCCTCCTCCGGACACCCAGCGCACCCCGCCTCCGCAGAACACCCAGTCCGCGACTCCGCCTAACGCCGACGCCTCCAACACCGACAGTCTCGTCACTGCCGCTGACGCTGCGGCCGCGCTGCGTATCCTTTCGGAGGACAAGATTCGATCCATAGGGCGCACCAGCACTCTAATCGGAACCAAGGATGGTCCAATTGCCAACCAGACTGGCGCTAGTCTCATATCGAAGGCCAAGGTCAAGTTCCTGTCCAACAAGGCGTGGTCTCTCACTACTAGCGAGTGAGTGTGCCGCATTAAGCGTCTCTGTCTACCTTGCTTAACCTTACCCTCTCAGCGGGAAGGCCCTCGAATTTACCGTTACGCTGACGCCCCGCTCCACATGGGCCTTCAACAACGGACCAGGCGGTAATTTTACCCAGATCGCCTGGAAGACCGGCGACAAACTTGTAAACGGCATTGAAATCACTCCCAACGCTAACACCGGCCAGTCAGAAGACAGCTGGACCAAACTCACGCGCAGTGGATCGGAAATTGGTGTTACGTGGTCGGTCCAGTGGTACGAATCTTCTTCCTTATTGTCGCCATTCTATTATTATTGTTTTTTCGCTTTTTCTGACCAACGCGTGCTCAGCTTCAAGAACAGTTTCCTCTATCCCCGTCTGGCCGAGTACGCGGTGTCCGGTCGCCCCGTTCAATGGGACACCACCATAGAGATACACGATGCTATTGACAAGCGCTGGGAAGTGAGAATATTCGCCTGTGTATGCATGTCCTGAGTTACGTCCTTGCTTATTTTATTTTTCTGTTTTATTCGACAGGAATTTGCATTAAAACTGGTCGATATCTCTAAAAAGAAGAACACCAATGGACCCACAGCGTCGATGTTTCTGTCGGGCCGCAGGCCCGTATTTGTCTCGAATGCGACGACTATGGACGTAAGTCGCTTGTATTTCCTCTCTCCTTCGTGATATTGACATCCTCCTAGGAAGGCCGAGCGTCCGAATACGAAGAGAAATTCAAGCTACTCCGCTTCTTCGGTGACTCTGACCTCCGCTACAACCGAGTGCCGGAAGTTGTCGTCTATAACTCTGTCACCAAGAAGTTCACCCCGATCTCGTTCCACCATATTCATCGCCTAGGACAAGGCCTGGTCATGAATATGACCGTCGCGCCCATGGTGAGTTCCTACCGTCTTCTGCGTCTCTCACCTCACATACTAATTTATTTTCCGTTCAGGCATTCTCTCACAGCAAGCAGTTGAGTTGGGACTACCGTCTGGTGAATATAACCATTCTTGGCCGGGTTAGTGTGTTTTCCATTAGCTTCTGTAGTGCTCTCACTCTTGTGTACAGCGCGCCGACGACTCGCTGGCGAGCCCCACCAAGTATGTCGTCAAACGCAAGATCATCGACCTTTCCCTGGACTCGTCCGATGAGGAGAAGCAGCCTAGCCCCAAGAAGCCGTCTGCGAGCAAAGGCAAAACCTCTGCCGATGCAAAATCCGTAGCCCAAGCTGCGTAGATGACAGCGGCTGTAGGCCGTGTTGCTATAGGCCAAAGTGGTGGTGTTTTCTTGATCAATCGTGTCGCGTATTCCCAAAAAATGTTATATAGCAGACAACGCAGCGTAAAATGTAGTATATAGTGCAAGATAATGTTACCGAGTCTTGTTCCGTTTCGACACAGGAACTTGAACGACAGACACATTCTGTGGAAAAAGGGAAAGGTTCGGCACCTGCCGCTTGCGGCCTTATCCCAGTTCATCTTGGGTTTGCTCTAGGTTTGTTAGGCCTGGAACGCGCCTGGGCTGGGTGCTGGCAATGTTAACCGCACGGGAGCTGTTCGGCGGAGACTTCCGAAAACACTCGCCTATATACGTCGGCGGTGATCTGCCCACGCCCTTCCCTCCATACGCACCTCATGTCGTCCACCTCCCGCTTGCACCCCCCCTCCCCCGCGTCCGACGAAGCCGGCCCCTCAAACGCGAAACCCTGGGTCGACCCTACCGCCCTCCCCCCCGCGCCCGGCGTCGATGTCGCCGCCATCCGCGGCACTGGCAATGTGTCCGACTACGCTAAGCAGCTTGTGTGCAACGTCTTCTCTGCGTACGGCGTCGGCGCGCGGGATCAGTTCGGGTACGCCGTCGGGCGCGCGGTCAAGTGGGTGGAGATGAGCGTGGAGGTCGAGCGCGGTGGCGACGTGGACGTCGCGCGCACGCCAAGGAGGATGGAGGCGGTAACAATCGCGGAGCTGACAGTTACGAAGCGTGCGTTTGCCTTTTCATTCTCCCTTCCACCTTTTAGTCTAACCCATCGTTCTCCTAGACATGCTCAACGGCGCAGGCATGCTGCACGGCGGCTGCGTCACGTACCTCATCGACAAGTACGTTCCTAGTCTTCCGCCCATACTCTCTCTTAACAACCTCGCAGCTGCGCATCCACCCCGCTCGTCCTCCTTGGAGTCCTCAGCGGCACAAACGGCGTCGGCGTCACCCAGGGCATGAACGTGCTCTTCCATGCCCCTGCGCCCGTGTGAGTCTCGTTGTCTCGCCTTGCTTTCATTATCCCATTCTTCCTTGGGGAAATTCGCCGAGGTTAAGGCAGAGGATCGAGGTACGCCGCTCGGACGCTTCCTGGCCCGGACTGACGTCCACCGCGCGCAAAACTCACGATCCGGCGCCTGACGAGCCCCCGCACGTTCGTCATCCTCCATCTTCCATCTTCGAAACCCCGTCTTCCTTCCTTCCTTTCATTTCCGTTACTTACTGTACTGATTTTCGTCCGTGCAGCGGCTCCCTCCTCCGCATAACCTCTTCCTCGATCGCCATGGGCAGCCGCATCATGAGCGCACGGTGTGAGGTGCGTTGGCTTGCTCTTTTTCTTCTTGTTTTGTGATTTTTTCTTCCCCGTTTCCCTTTTTCTCTACGGAAGTGGAGTGTGCGGCTCATTTTTTTTCTGCGGGAGAGTGATGCTTGGCCGCATAGTCCTCTCCTCTTCTACTTATTTCGATTTCGAGACGAGGCGGTGTATGACGGAAGACAGAACGCTCTGTCGATCCCCTGCTACCTTCGTCGCGCGGATGTTTCGTCTTCTCAGCGACGCGGATGTTTCATATTCGGTGCTTCGTGCCGCACGCGGCGCGGCGCGATTGATGCCTGATCGAGCGCCGTATACATTCATTCTCATCCGCTCTCTCGCGGATCCCGATTCATTTCTTCGCATCTAACGGTTGAGATGAATGAATTACAGGATGGGGGCGTCATCGCCTCTTCTTCCGCGTCCGCTTTTTCTTTTTGAGATTGCCCTGCGAGCAGCGAGGGATCGAGCGATGTATAGACTCGTTTCATTACGTCGCGGACACCTGCGTTGCAGCCGCTCATCATCGGCACCCGTTCTATTTCCTCGTACTGCGATCGCCTGCACCGCGCGGCGCCGGAACGGAAGCAGGCGTAAGCGTAGACGTGGCGTGCTAAGGTCTGTACCAACGTCTGCGCACTTGCAGCGAGTGAATGGTGATTGAGTTGCGGATTCGGTGAGATGGACCTACCCCGCATCCGGCATCGGTTCATATTTCGCCTTCGTGTTTTCACATTCCTCATTCTTTGTTTTTCTTTTCTCCTCCCCCCGTCCCCCTGCCTTCGCATTTCACTAACACATCTTCCAGATTACAGACGCCACCACCGCACGCGTCGTCGCCTCAGCGTTCCTCAACAAGATGCAGCCGCAGCCTGCGAAAACGAAGGCGAAGCTGTGACACTTCTCGTCTACCCGCTTGTGGGCGCGATGTTTACCAGTGGGGCCGCGTGAGGCTGTGGATCGCGACGTACGGTAGGTCGCAGGCGGTGCGCGAAATGGAATTTGAGTTGTGGGGAGCAGGACGTGGGTGCGGACGAGGGAAAGGGGCTGACAGATAGAGGACGAGGAAGAGAAGGAGAAAGGAGGATTGAGTGCAGCCTAGTTAACGACTCTAACCCAACGAATGATCTACTAACGCGGATGGATGGATGTACGCTGTATATTTATTTATTGCTTTGATTCAACCGTTGCTCTGGGTAGGTGTGATGAAGGTTTGGTTAGAGGAGCAGATGGATTGATAGGAAGTTCGGCCGAATAGAATTCCAAATGGCGAGCCTGTCTCAATTCATATTACCCGTAACATTCGGGCATAAGCTTGAAGAACAACTTTGAATCTCAGTCTCAGTATGTGGGCGAGATATCGATGTGGCGGTGACGTCGTGGAATCAGAGAAGGCAGGTTCTCACATTGCCGGCTGGCTTGGACCCAGTGATTTTAGAAGGGATGCGAATCTGTTGCTGCCCGTACTTAGTTTGTCTTTTTTTTTTTTCCTGATTCGGGATGTTACGGTAGATGCCGTTCGATGCCGACGGGAGCACACATCGAATATTCAAGCTCCGACATTGCCGGCCGGGTTGTCCCACCTGCCATTGATCCGTTGACGCATGTCCTGGTCCTGGACTGTCTAAATTAAATTATAAATTATAATTCTCACTGTCCAGGAGATCAAGTAGATCAAGTACACCTTGGCGCGCCCCACCGTCTGTCTCGACTCTCCACTGGTGGCACTGCGTCGAACAATCAAGTTTGCGACTCCGTGAAAACCTCTGAGCGATCCGATCCGCTGATTCGGCCCGAGCTTGTGCCTGCGGTGTGCTTCTTCTCCTTTGCTTCCAGGATTTCTTGACTTTTGACGTTTGGCAACAGATACAAAATCCCGCACGATCCAGGTTGAGCAACGAGTATTTGCAGTGTTTCGGAATAATTAATAGTGCGGGTGCCACGGCGGCCGATGCGAACGGGCCTTACGGGCATCCGTCGTTCTTCGAATCCTTAGCCAGGAGCACCGTGACATGTTAGTAAGCAGCGCCACCCAGCACTGCTCTGCAATGACCGCTCATCCGCAAGATCGAGGCGCAACTGATGTTCCCTATAAACTGCTGGATCAGCCGATGGGCACTCTTCGCAGATGCCGAATCATCATCGTTGGATGTGGCAGCAGCGGAATATGCATGATGCACCGGCTGAAAACGTTTATGAAAAATCTGGAGTGGATTTGTTATGAAAAAAACGAAGAGTGAGCCAAATCACCCGTGAATCGGCGTGAACACTCATATCCAGCGTAGTGTCAGCGGGACATGGTTTGAGAACAGGTCCGTTGAACTTCAAGTAACTCTCCCGGATATTATTCGCTGACTACCTCATCAGATATCCCGGGTGATTTATTTCAAAGCTCGGGTCGAAACCAGTACTTAACCCAGGCTTGTAGCGCACGGTGTGATATTCCCTCCGTGGGTTATCAATTCTCCTGGGCCCCAAACTCCAAGTGGACCGAATAGTAAGATATTTCCCCACTCTAGTCGATGAATAATCAAACATAATGCAGTTATTCCTGCGCCGAAGAAATTCACGACTACATGAAGTCAACTGCCGAGGTAAGGCTGACTTCGATCAGTACTAGATATGATATTAATCGTGCACGTAGAACTTCGGGCTGACGGAACAGGTTAAGCTTCAACATGAGGTCACTTCGGCCAGATGGGACGCCCAGACGAATAAGTGGCATGTTGAGATCAAACCACTGGGTGAGTCGCATCCGTTGAAGGATTGCAGCAAGGCTGATCCGTTGCCCTTGACAAGACGCGCCTACCATATCGGACACCGCTGACTTCTTGGTCAATGCGACGGGTATCCTCAATGCATGGAAGTGGCCCAAAATTAATGGGCTTGACTCTTACCAAGGAAAACTTGCCCACACGGCACGGTACCCTCAGGATCTCAAACTTGATGGGCTGAACGTCGCGATCATCGGCGCGGGAAGCACTGCTGTCCAGGTTATACCGACTATTGCACCCAGTGAGTTCCTACAAAGCAACAGTGGCGTCCCGCTGAGGACTGCTTGAACTGCAGCCGTGAAATCATTAACAGCCTTCATTCGCTCTGCAACCTGGATTACACCGGGATTTGCTGCTAAATATGTGAGCTGACTTCGGTAATCCTTTTTTGGCACTTTGATTCGAACAGAACGAAGGCCGGACCAAATGGTGCCAATTTCGCGTGTAAGTCCTCGAACAGTGCTCGGCGTGCAAACTGTGACCCTCCACTTCACCTTAGACACCGAAGAACAGCGGAAAGAATTATTAGAAGACGAGGAAAAATCGTTGACCTATCGCAAAGCAGTCGAGACGGAGATCAACGTTCGATTCAAATTTGTATGCTGACGAGGTTACTGGGTCTGCCCTCCTCTTACGCTTTAAAATACAGGCGATAAAAACTAGCCAGGCTCAAGCGGAAGCCGTTGCTGTTGCAAAAGAAGGCATGATCCGGATGCTGCAAGGGGATCCAAAGCTTTGCGAGATGCTCATACCGAGCTTTGGCGTCGGATGTCGAAGGTTAGTTATCCCGATTCATGCATATAAGCGAGATTAATTTATTATTCTACAGGCCGACAGTTCGTATTCATCGATCTCATACATACTTGAACTGACAGTGCCCGCTATGTCAGCCAGGAAACGGCTTTCTTGAAGCTCTGATGGAACCGCACGTTCACGCGTGTTTGGACCCAATTCAACACTTTTCTGCCAAAGGCATTGTCACCAAAAATGGAAACTTGGCGCAAACAGAGCACGAATTCGATGTAATCATCTGTGCAACGGGGTTCGATACATCTTTCCGACCGCGCTTTCCAGTGGTGGGACGGGACGGGATTAATCTTCAGGACAGTTGGGCTGACGAAAATCAAGGTGAGCTATGAACCACGTTAATTTCCTAAGCTCCTCACGATCCTCTTGCAGCCAAGTCGTACATGTCTGTAGGTGTTGCAGGGATGCCCAACTACTTGATTTACGGCGGTCCCTCATACCCAGGTGCTCACGGATCGTTGTGTAAGCTTATAACGCTATATCACCCGCCGATTATATCCACTTAGTCTCACTATTCTCAACAGTACCTGTCAACGAGCTGATTGCCAACTACATCTGCACGATGATCTACAAATGGCAACTCGAGCCGAACCTCAAATGGTTCGAACCTGACTTGCAGGCCCAAAATGAATTCAACGAGCACCGAGATGTCCAACTTGCAACGACGGTGTGGTCAGATTCCTGCAGCTCATGGTTCAAAGCAGGAAAACCAGACGGCAAGATCATCGCTCTGCACCCTGGATCCCGGACGCACTTCATGACCCTTCTCAAGAATCCAAGGATGCAAGATTATCATTTCGAGTACGAGGGCAATCGGTTTGCCTTCTGCGGAAATGGGTTCACGACGCGGGAGACCGAGCGGCAAGATTTAGCTTGGTATGTTTCCGCTTGGCCGTACATTTATCTCTGCTCACTCTAGCATCATTCTAGGTATCTGGATCCAAAGGATGAGCATCACCGCCCTCGACTACAAGTTTGAGGCTCGTCTACTCATGGCCGGGCCATAGAGTTAGGGCTGAGTCAGGATAGGTCAGTAGGTCTGGTGAACATTTTAGAACATTCTAGTTACACTGGACAGTTTCGTATACAAGTCGCTCCCCTTTCTATCATGTGTTGCTCAATTTCTACCACACTTTCCGTCAACTTGAGAGTAAATTCCCGATGATCTAAAGTGGCGCACGGCGAATCTTTATTCCCGTTTGACAAATCGCTTTTTCAGGTGTGTGCGGGGCAGGGCAATGGAAGGACCAACGTCGACATAAGAGGTTTAATAGCGGAGAAAGCCGGGCCGAGCATGCGCAGCAGTAAAGAGGACGTAGGGTCATATACCGGTGCTCTTGCCGGACCGAGACCAAATCAGAATCCACTTAGAATCCACGGGTCTACGAGCACCGCACCGTCTGTGAGATTTTTACCACTGATTCCGTCATGGGACGGGGGCTTATTTTGATTCTGCGAGATTTTAACCACTGATTCCGTCATGGGACGGGAGCTTATTTTGATGAAAAACTCGGTTTCTCAGAGAAGCCCCCAAGCCCGCAAGCGCTATCGGACGGCCGGCTTCTCTCCAGATTGCCCCCGTCGTGCCGAGCCTGGTTTAATACTCGTAACGGTGTAAGCTTGTAGAACAACTTTGAATCTCAATCTCAATCTGTGAGCGAGATGCGGTTATGGAACTAGGAAAAGGCAAGCTCTTACATTGCTGGCTGGCTTGAACCCAGTAATTTTTGAAGGGATGCGAAATCTGTTGCAGCCTGTAGTTTTTATTTTTGCCCTGATGGAAAGGTTTAGTGAAGGAGATATCGGCGGGAGTACACATCAAAGATTCAAGGTCCGACATTGCCGACCGAGAGTTGCCCTTCCAAATTGTCCCCAATTAGTTAGCGATGTCTGCGAGATCCGGATAGAGGAGATGTTGCGCCGACCTCGTCCTTGGGTCAAGTGTTGCAAAAGTCTTACTTTCGGCGGCTCAGCGATTTCACCTGAAACTTGCACTCAAGCTAAAAATGTTCTGTCCTCAGCGCATTTAAACCCCTGCGCTCAGCAACAATCCACCACCAACCAGCCCTTTAACCCGGGCCCGGAAAATCAGCTCATTCATGCAGCTCACACTCATCCTCATCGGCGTCCTCGCCGCCCTCTCCGTCACGGCATCAGCCACGCAAACCTTCGCGAACCGGGGCACCACCCCGGGAAGCTGGGACTTTGTTCTCAAGGAGAACAAAGGCACGGTAGACCAAGTGTCCAATGTCTTCTACGGCACCAACGGCACCTCCATCAAGGTGACGCAGACGTACGATCCAGGCTACACCGGCCGCTACCACTCCGAGGTCCACCGTTTCCAGGGGTACCATCGTGGCGAGCAGGGCTTCTACGGCTTCGCCTTCCGGCTGCAGCAGGACTGGCAGTCCTCGCCCGCGCAGTCGTACAACCTGGCCCAGTTCATCGCCGACTTCACCGACACGGGCTGCGACGACTGGATGCCCTCCAGCATGGTGTGGATTATCGGCAACCAGCTGGCCACCCGCGTGAAAACAGGTTCCGTCTGCAGCCAGGTGACCACCGAGTTCAAGAACTTGGCCACCGTCTCCCCCGGTGCTTGGCACAAGGTGGTCATCCAGGCGAACTGGCAGAATGACGGCACCGGGTTTTACAAGTTGTGGTTCGACGGGGTGAAGGTGTTAGAGAAGTTAAACATTGCCACGACCATCGGCGATACCCGCGAATTTCAGTTTCACATGGGGCTTTATGCCAATGGGTGGCACGACGATGGGGGCATGAAGGGGACACAGTCGGTTAGGCAGGTGTGGTATGACCAGATCGGGACGGGGACCACGTTCGCCGATGCCGATCCGGGTCAGTGGTCTTAGGAGTATCATTGTCGTGGCGAAATTGGGAGAGGCCAGTATCCTTCTTACGTACTCGTTGTAATAGTGTACCAGCTGGTAGCGCTGTAATGAAATCAAATTGATATTGCTTTAGGAGAGCCGTATGAACTATTGATGCGCGCAGAAGCTCGCCACGAGAGGGTGGAGCGGAAGCTTCCGGGTGTATGGTCCGGGTTTGAAATGCTGAGGGGAACTGCTGACTTGCTATCTCGTGCAGATTCAATTTCACGATCTTTGGTTTCTCTCCGGAACATCGTTTTCCACTGCCGCGCAAACAAATGACACCTTGCCATTTGAACTTGATTTGAACCATCTTTGTGTACCTTCCTTAAAATTCCATATAATGTAATAACACGCTTTGTATTCACTGCCGGGATATTGAGGCAACGATTTCAGGGATTTGCAGTGGGTGATAAAGCAAACTATTTGAGTACGGTGGCCGATTTGAGTAATGTCGTCCCTCGGCCGGATGCGCCCGACATATGATTCACGGGACTTCCCCTTTTGTCCTCATTCACGATGTCACCCATCCAGTCGCCTCTGTACTCGCTCTCGATGCTTTCCGCTCATCTCTTGGTCCTCGTCTTGGGCTCATCCCACGTGGGCTCGCTTTATATGGTGAAAAACGCAAGACCGCAATTTCCGGCAGCACGAGACACGCGGCAAGAGACAGCAAGAACGATCTTGTGGTCATTCGAGCGCGTGTGACGGCGGGCACATGCACTACCTTGTTCAATTGCGACATGGTCTACGCCCTCGTCGGATGTTCCATGGTACCCTCCGTGAGATAAGAGCTCTTTCGTATTGCGCCACTCACCTGGTGCTAGTTTGATCGCTCCTTCGCGACCGCACTGATGCTCCTTGGGCTACGCTCGCCCGACAGCATCCTTTCCTACGTGCAAACTCCTCTATTATTCTTGGGCCGCTCTGCGGAAGCTATCTCTCCGGGAATCTACCAACAGTCCCAGTATTCGCTACACCGAAACTTCTTTCCAATGCTTGGGACGTGGGTTGGGTTCCGCGACTACATCTGGGTCGGTTTAGCTCCGATCAACCAGTTCGCAATTTATTTTATTTTATTGACGTGCGCGGATATAGGGTTCGCTGACGGAAGAGCTCGTGTTTCGCGTGCGGCCTGTCTGTCTACACGATGGCCAGCGTGACCCGCTGGAAGATGATCGCATTTGCGCCGCTTGTACTGTAGTGTTTCGACCGAATGTTCAGGTGACGGGTGACGGAGGGCCGTGGACTGAACATTTTTGGTATGGGTGACGGTGACTTTCAATTTTGTCGCTCAAATAAGCCGAAAAATGCCAAAATTTTTAGTTCGGCACCCGTCGGAATACCATATAGGGTAATTTTCCACTGATTGCCGAGAAATGAACACCAAGTTCAGTGAACATTTGAGGTGACAGGTGACATGGTGTGAACATTCGGTCGAAACGCTACAGTATTCGGTCTTGGTACGTGTGTGATTTGACTCTCGGAGAATTTATTCCTCGACTTATCAGTACATGTGTGCAGCGCACGTTCATCACGTCTGGTATACGTTCAATCGCTACGGGCGAACGAAAGACGCGCTCAAGCGCGCAGTGATTCCACTCTTATGTTCTCCACTTCATTTTCGGACTATACCCACACGAATTGAAATGCTTATAGTCTGTCCACCTCAGGGTGCACCGCGCCTGTTACGTAAATAGCCAGTTAGGGGGGTTATCTTGCAGTACAATAACCCCCTTAAGAGATCACGTCCGCCGCGCGGATGCTAGTCAAGTGTTGGTCAAGTATGGGCGGCTGCGGGTGGATCGCACCTCTTCCATTGATGGCTTTACCCATCCTGCAGCCCGGGGCGCCCACCCGCCCTGCCGCCGCACCTCTGGGCGGGGTTCTCCCTGCAGTTCTTGTAATTCAGTTTGAGCAGTTGCCTTTTCTCTAGGTACCATATACCTTCGTTCCAAAATGTTTTGTATCGTGGCGGACACATCCGCCAATCAATTTTACGCCCCGGCCTTGCCTCGAATGCAATCCATTTGTAAAGGGCTGGCAACAACTCTCTTGAACTCAACACCTGTGTCCATTCAAGACCAATCTCACTTGATCAGGGTCCTGTGACTGACAACAGACCTGTCCCCCACTCCACTGCATGGCGCACATCTCGAGGGGGATTTCCCTATTTTTTCAACAACTGATTGTCTAGGAAACATTTACCTTCTCTTCACATCCAAATGAACAGCTTGTGCCCATCAATCAACCGTTCCAGTTGGGCGGCAGACTGACTGCATTCCGACTCGTTGTCCGCCAATTGATTGCATGCCCAATTTTTGTTTCAAATTCATTACTTTGGTACCGTGCCTGGAGCAGCTGGCCTTCACCAAGCACCTTGCCTTCCATCTGGACCCAATCCACCCAGTTTCGCCTTGCCGGGGATGCCGGCGGACACGTCTGCCACTCCACCGAACCCCTCATCGGCATGCCTTTTCTTGGTCTGACCTTGCATTTTGATGTGTTGGTTATTTTCTCAATGTGTTCTTCTTCTTTTGGTTCCAATTAATCGAGTTGCAGATACTTGGAAAGGCGGCGGACACATCCTGCTGTTCGATATAACTTCTGGATGTTTGGGAATATGGAAAAATTAAATGTTGTGTACACCTTATTCTCTTAATTTGCAATCCCAATACCTGTTGTTTCTGAAACATTCTTTTTTCTCCAGCAAGCACTGTTATTTTCATTGGTATTTCATTGAGTCCTTTCCCTCCGAGTAGCTCCCAGCTATGTTCATCCTTCAACCAGTTTCAACTTTGAAGACATTTAAACTAAACCAAAAGGACATGTTCAAGATGTTGTGCGCTACAAGAATTCATGTCTGGTATGTGGATGCAACTTGGTATAGTTGCGGATCTTAGGGGATGGACACCAGCTATGAGAATTGAACTCCAAGACTTGGCAATTCGAACCTGAGGGGTCGCTGGTTGAATTGGCCGTTGGCGGACACATCTGATACGGATTGGTGTTCGTTATTCAGACCGTGCCGTGTAATCCTACCTACCTACTTACCTACCCACAATTTCATTTCGGATTTATATGACTGGGAGGGACCAAAATAATTAGCTACTGTCCTCACATGCACCATATCCATGCAGGAGACCTGCCAGATGTGTCCGCACCATTGGCGGATGTGTCCGCCCACCGTCAACGTAAGCGACAGTAGCAATTTACCTCACCTGCTCAGCCAATCAGAAGCTGTATAAACATCCATCTAATTTGATTTTTTCATATCAGACTCATTTCTCATGGTTTCGACACATCTCTGGGGTGGAATATGGTTCGGAACACTGTCTGGTTCCAATCTGATTTATTCCAGAATTTTGTATCCCCTATGAAACCTATGCACCCCATTGGTGCATACCTGCACCAGATACAACCGCAAATCTGGTCAACTTTCTGGCCGGTTGCATGCACATAATATCATACTTGGCACAAAAATCTGAAATAAATCAAACTAGAACCGGAGGCCATTCAGAACTATATCCTACTCCAGAGATGTGTTTAAACCATGAGAAATAAGTCCAATAAAAAAATATTTGATTAGACGGATCTTTATACAGCTGCTGATTGGTTGAGTGGGTGATATAAAACATCACCGGTATACATTAGGGGAAGTCAAAGATCGATTTTAGCGGCTCGATTCAAGACCAATTCTGGGACTGATTCAGACGTCGATTCTTGATCACGAATCCATCAAGAATCGGTGTTTCGCTTCGAATCGGTCTGAATCGGTGTTCCTCCTCCGGAGGAGGAACACTTTCAGAATCGGCTTTTTGAATCGCTCATCCGTCCTGACCCCCGACTTGAATTTTCCCTCATCACATGGTTTATCACATAAAATATATATTTTATGTATTGTTCATAATCTCTTCACGTATCCGGTAGCGTCACCATGGTCAAAAAAAAAGTCCAAAGCCAAAAACACGGCCATTCCATCCAAGCCTCTTCCACGAAAGAGAAACCCCACGGAGAAAGCCAAGGCACAGCGCGAAGACGATTCGGAAGGCAGTGAAGACAGAATTTGTTCCTGCGACGTAAGGCCTGTTTGATTTGTGTGGTATGATGATCCAGGAATGTTTCAACGACGTCGCGCGCCCGCGCTTGTCGTGCAGAAAGCCGAGGCATGAGCCCGAGATTTGTCGTACGGTGCTAGGACAAGAAACTTTCGGTTTGAGTCACGAGGGCAGCAATAAAATTATGTATATTTTACCGGCTATGTATCTAATTACTGAACAAGGCATTTGAATCGTTGAAGAATCGAAGTCTAGAGCGAGAGTGAATCGGGGGTGGTCAAAGCTGATTCCGATTCTTGATCGATTCTGTCTTACGAATCGGATGTGAATCAGAAGTTGAATCAGTTTCCGAAACGGCATCTTTGACTTCCCCTATTGAGGGTGTGCGGATGCATCCGCCACTGGTGCAGATGCATCCGCCGGGCGGCAGATGATTTGGGGCAGAGTCAGTGGTGTGTACCTGAGCCCGCTTATGTTTTGAAGATGTGTGTACCAGTGGAATTTGCAGGAGAAGCAATTTTTATAATATATTTATTTCAGCTGTATCCAGGCCGAACTTTCTTGACTTTGCTTCCACTCGCTACAATTCACCATTTTCTTCACTCTCGTCATCAAGTAGACACATCCGACAAGACACATCCAACCAGCAGACCAAAGAGTTGAGTTCTGAGTATATTATGCACAGTATTTGGTGCGGACATTTTATTTTGCATACCAATCTGAGACAAAGACCACAAGCAATCATAGAATTTGCACTGCAGCTTGAGGGCAAAGGAATATATATCCAGATGTAGTTGACAGAGAGGATTGAGAGCCAGAAATAGTTGAACAAAAGAGAGGGGTTTACTCTAAAAAATCATGCAAATTCGCAAAGCAAGCAGAGGACAGTGGAGGCGGATGTGTCCGCTGCGATATCCAAGGGATTTGAAAACTTGGTCGATCAGACTCTAGAGGAAAACAAATGTTAAAGAACAACCAATTACTCAAAATGTAAGATCAAACCAACAAATTAAACCAAATGTGAGGTTTTTGGTTGAAGGGCAGACATGTCCGCCGCCATACCCGGAGATCCAAAACTTGGCTAAATTCACCCCAGGTGGAAGACAGTTGTTGAATACAAACTGCTGCTCTAGGTGGGGTAGCAAAGTAATGAACTTGAAACACAAACTGGGTGTGCAATCAGTTGGCAGACTACTCCGCCGCCAAGCTTCACAAGTTGGAATTCAGCCAGATTGCATCTAGAGGTAAGCAAAATATTGGTTGGAAGCTGCTCACTCAACCTTGCAAAGTATCAGAAAATGTCAATCAAACCATGAATCAAGCTTACAATCAACAAGCAGACATGTCTGCATCGTGTTCCAAGAGTCGAATTTCAAGCCAAATTGAACCCAGCAAGGATGTAGAGATTGCATTGGATCTAGAGATGCGAAAGGAAGCCACATACACAAGAAGAGGGTGGCAGGTGGACCAATTGAGAGCGAGGCAGACACGTCCAGACAATGTTCCATGTACCGTATTTTCAGCCAAATTGGACCTCCAAGGACTTGAAACATTAGCTAGGATGCTGGTACAAGAGGGGAAGCGGCAGTGTGGGGAACAGCAGCAGGTACAGCAATAAATGACAGTGGGGTGGGTGGTCTGCCCGCCGCATGTTTCCTAAATGGGGTCATGACACATTCTTGACCAATAGTTGACTAGCATCTGTGTGGCGGACGTGGTCCCTTAGGGGGGTTATCGTATAACAAAATAACCCCCCTA
The DNA here is from genome assembly GCA_029282495.1 of Mycena albidolilacea. NCBI lineage: Eukaryota > Fungi > Basidiomycota > Agaricomycetes > Agaricales > Mycenaceae > Mycena > Mycena albidolilacea. Next base: position 63,537 of record JARIHO010000141.1, on the reverse strand, counting down.
ATTGGCCATTTACGTAACTTTGGTGGTGCTCCCTGAGGTGAGTCTGTCCAGAAAGCATACACAACGACCTTTGGCGCGCACACCCCATATCTCTTCCTGCGCACCTCCTCAATAATCCCTCTCCTCACCGCGCACATCTTCTGTAACATCATGGACTTCCCGCAGCTGCAGAGCGAGATGTGTCGCTTTCCTGCCCAGAACCTCGGTGAGTTACCTGTTGCCTTCAGGTCTCTTTATGTCTTCGGCCTCGGCGTGTATTTATGCTTTCTTGTATTATATCACCGTACTAGATCTCGATTGAACTGACACGCACAACGGTTGTCATCGGTATCTATACACTGACTCGGAATAAATATTGGATCACGTGGATTCCCAAAAAGATTTGAATCATACGTCATGCTTGGGTTGAGTAGAACCAAGATTATGGGCTTGAATGAAAGGTCACACAATGTCGTTTCTGCCTGTAAAATATTAGATTTGTAAGCTGAGAACACGAAGCTGTAGAGGGGCAACATCTATGACAGGTGATCCAATTATAAATCTGGTTTTGTTCAGCTTGCAGAACTTCAGTCAGAAATTCCGGTGGGCGGCGAAATAAAATTGGGAAGGGGTACAGGATGCTAGTAACGAGTATTCCCTCCCTTTTCCTTCAATAATTCCCCCACCCTGATGGACATACTGTCATATAATTTGTTGATGAAGTCCTGATCAATCTTTTCCCAGTCCTCCTTCAAAGCGACCCAAAGCTCATCGCAATTCTTCAGAAGTGGGTCCCTAGCGCGTACCATGCGATTAAAATGAGCCCATGTGTTCTCTATAATGTTCATATCAGGAGAGTTCAGGCACCAAGGAAGTAAATCAATCCCTTCAAGGTCAAACCAGCCTTTGGCATGCTTCGACCTGTACTTTGAATCCCCATCCTGCTGGAAATAAATGGTACTGCAGTCCAGATTATGGTTGTCGAGGGTGCTGAGAAGGAATTGGGAGAGTATATCCACATACAAAGTGGTCCATGATGCCATTGATCCGATGAAGTTCGCCGATACCATATTTGTGATGCAGCCCCATACCATGACGCTCCCACTACCATGCTTCAACCGTTTTTTGACATATACGGGATCATTAACCTCACCTGGTCTCCTCCAGCACCAGTCACACCCATCCAAGCCAAAAACATTGTACTTGAACTCATTGGAGAAAATGACTGTGATCCGAGCCCCCACGGTAAACAATAGACTAACGCCAATCCCGACCAATAAAAATGATGTTCAGCCCAGTCTATGCACTTCTGCTGATGTCCTCGGGTGAGCAGGGGCTTCGATTGATGCTGGTAAACATTAATTAAGCCCACGCTTTTTGAGCACTTTCCGAATGGTGTCCTCATGAATATTGGGGAAAAGCTTCCGCTTTAGATCAGATGCATCCCTGGCCTTGCCAGAAGATAGCATTCACATGGCCTTCTGCGCATTGTTCTCCAAAATTTTGGATGGACAACCTGGCCAGGGTGATTTTGCCTTGAATTGGTGGTTAGCACCATACCATGCATTGATTCTCGACACGGTAGAGGCTGATACATTCTCTTTTGCCGCCACAGCTCTGTTAGAAAATTTCTGCTCTTTGAGAGCAACAATGGCAGCCTTTTTTGTCGCAGATGTGTCGGACACAATGAGGAGGAGGGTGTGTATATGGTAGAAAGTTGTGTTGATGTATCGTTGTGGTGATTGAAGTCGAAAATGTGATCACATCCAAATGCAGAAAAACAATTGGATCACACGTGCATGATGTTGACATCATTCCCAGCCAACACAGAGACCAATCTTCATATTGTTGTACTGGGATACACTATAGCTCTAATGCTTTCTAATACACCTAAAAGTTCCAATGAAACATCTATGGTATTGACAGAATTCAGTACCAAAGTTTTGAAAACCCGTGATCCAATATTTATTCCAAGTAAGTGTACCATCGGTATTGTGCTCTTTGTACACGCTACTGCAGTGGACGGAACCACACGGAGACGAGCAGTATGGTAGCCAGCGTGCACTTTTAATGTTTCTTCATATAATATCATAATTTTGCACTATGAGTGTGCTTTTGGCTATGAGACTGAGTGCCCTCACAATCCTGAAGGAATCCCACTGGACTCTGAGAAAAAAAATGTTCCGGCATATATATGGCAGGGTACCTATATATATTCTGGAACATTCTCTGCAAACTTTTCACTCCTCTCTAAATCTTTGTTCAACTCTCTCTTGAAACTTTCCATCCCCTCTCAAACTTTCTGTGAACCACTCTACAAAAAAAGTCCCATCACTAGGTTAGCACAGCCACCTGGTGATCAAAGTAAAGGAACACCGCGGCAACCACGCAGGCCGACGACTCCAACTCTATGTCTTCCAAGAGAAATCAAAACACAGCTTGGACCAGTTCTTGCAGAAAGGAGGATGAAGCCATGAGTGGAGAAAAGGGGATAGAAAGCGGAGTGTAGCCACCAGCGCCATCTCTGAAGCTGTGCAAAATCCATTTTGGCAAAGAGACGACCACTCTTGAACACTGTATCGACATAGGTGGTGTTCCTTTACTTTGATCACCGGGTGGCTGCACTAACCCTAGTGATGGAGCTTTTTTTTTAGAGTGGTTCACAGAAAGTTTGAGAGGGACGGAAAGTTTTAAGAGAGTTGAACAAAGATTTAGAGAGGAGTGAAAAGTTTACAGAAAATGTTCCAGAATATATATATGTTGGAACATTTTTTTTCTTCGAGTCCGGCGGGATTCCTTCAGGATTGTGAGGGCACTCAGTTTCATAGCCAAAAGTGCATTTATAGCGCGAAATTATGATATTATATGAGGATATATTAAAAGTGCATTCTGACCGCCATAGTTTCACAGCCAAAAGTACATTTATTGCGCGAAATCGTGATATTATAGGAAGAAATATCAAAAGTTCATTCTGACCGCCATAGAGCAGAGCCTCTACTTGCATGCTCCGGAAACGTTCTGGCACGGCCTCCAGCGGCACTAGTCAAATAGCTTCGCAAGTTAAATTTCCTCAGCGGAAAGATTGATTTTTTGGTACAAGGATCCTGCGAGTCTCATTCCCGACCGCGGCGGTCGATTCCCAGATTGGTTCTCCTAGCAGAATGCGTCTGGTTCGACATCCGGAGTGACACTTTATCCTTACACTGTCTAGCAATCTTGCTTCAACTGTGCTGATCACGCTGCGAATTCTCCTTCGATGTAATCTTTTTCGCTCTCCCATTGCGGTGATTCTTCCTTCTTTCTCTAAATTGGAATCAGCGCCCTTGGAAGGACGAGCTCGCCCGAGCTTGACCTATCAAGATATCGATACTTCATTGCAGCAATCAAAGTCTTGAGCCAGTCAATGTAGTTTTCATAAACTCAGCTGCTTGCTCTGCTTGCCAATGCTCGGCCTTTTGTCTTCGTAGTTATTTTTCGACGAGCTTGGCTCTTCCCCTGTTTTCTGCTGCTTCTTTCGCTATCTCGAGCTGCATGGACGGCTCAACTTATCAATTCCTCAAAGCTTGGATCGTCTAGAGTATTTACTGTGATCTCGGCAGTGCTGCAAACCACCAATCTTCGAGTTCGCAATTTCTGCACCCATTCGCGCCGCTGCACAGGATTTCATTCGGTTCATTTGATGTTGGCATGGTGAGATTCTTCCTGAATCTCGGACACCGCCCGCAATTGTTTGCTCTTTGAATGATTGATCCATCACCTCCCGCCGTTCCTATGTTTTCCGGAAATTTGATGTTTCGCGAAAAGGTGCGTCCACTCTAGATGTGGCTATAGACACCATCACTTACTTATATGTACCCTAGACGGATATCATCACTCGCGCGCCAACCTTCGAGCCCGATTTCAGGTGACCGCGTGCATTTCTATATCTTCCCCCCACCCTCTCGGCCATCGCCCGCGCTGATATAACGTCCCGCACCGTGCTGCACGCATCAGCGTCACACCGCAATTCAATGCATTCGCTTGATATGACCCTCGGTACGCCCCGCGGCGTTCCGCGCGCGCGTCAACGTCACAACGCCCGCAAGGCTTTGTTCTGTTTTTGTATTAGTTCCCCGGCTTGCATATTTGCGAGTGTCGACATATCCGGCATCTGGAATAATTCCGCGCTCCTGCGAAGTGAGTATCGGCCCGGGGCTGGTCTCGCGCTCTCGGGGTATGCTATCTGTTCTGATAAACCCCCCATCCCGACGGCACGTTCCGACACAACTGGACTCAAAATATTGTGGCTGACCTTGGATTTCACACGGTGCTGTAAACCCGCTGGCTTACGGACCGTGATACACGCTTACATACTTACTCAGTTCCCTCTTGTCGTTTACCTTGTTGTAGCACCTCTCTCACACGTCTCGCCCGCTCGTCAAATCCATACCATGGTTCCGTTGATTTTCGTCGCATTGTTAGTGTTCGTGTCTTGCCGACACGCTTCCAGGTGCATTTTATGGATCAGAATTCGCGGCGAAGCACATGAATATCATGTGATGCTGAGAAGGCGGCTTGTTCCGAACCTAGCGCTGATCCTATTTTGTATCTTGTTAAGGGATTTCTTTGGCAACTCTTTGTTAAAAGTTGACTGCTCTCCATGTAATCAGGCTCAATCTCTCTTTGACTTTGAATTATTGAATATCTCAGCGGTGTACTATGTGTGGCTCTTTCGGCGCTATTCACTATAATTCGGCAATAGGGGTTCTTGACTTTGATCTCAGGCTTCGATATTCAAACCGGTGTCTGTATGGAGCGTGCTCAAAATACTACGGTTCCAACATGCCCTTTCCCTAATTGATGGAGCTCGTGTGCTCGAACTCCGGAGAGGAACTGACTCCTTCATATTTCTGTGTCGCTCCGCTTCAACCACAAGGACAAGTCTCCACGCGTTGGTGACGTCAAGGATAGCTGTAAATCCTCCGAGGTGCGCTCTGTCCCCGCACTTTGATCGATCTTCGTTAAAATTGTCAGACCGTTGTCAATGACGTCGAGATCCGGGAAGGAAGCGGTTCTCTCTTCGTGGATAATTCCACCGCGCTCTATTCCCGCTGGATGAATTTGGTCCGTTGTTCTCCATGTCGGAAGTCATTGCATTCCCATCCGCTCTCGAATGCTTTGAATCCATGGATAAGTCATCTCTTCCATTGGTTTCTGCGCTCTGAATTTTTCCCAGTCCATAGCTCCGAATCTGTGGGACATCTGTGGGACATTGAAGATGTGAAAGCGAACAAAGAATGCGTCTATCAAACGTTTCAATCTGCTCCACGGATCTCTCGCTCGGCTTCTTTCCCTGTCGTCCTTGGAAATGCAATTCAATCCCTCGCTTTTGTTACACGTCCGAGTGTTTCGTCGTCTCTGTCTTGTCGAACAGCTCCACCGCTCCACCATTATCCGTTCAGCTGGACCCTGTGCCTGTGTCTGCATTGTCCTGTTCGACCGCGGGAAAGTCTGCTCGCAATTGTATAAAGGAGGCTCGCTTTTTCACTCGAATACATTCCTCAGTACTTCAAGCCCTCTCAAACAAATATGTTCTCCAAGCTCTCTGTCGCTGTCGCCTCTGTGCTCATCGTACGGACCACTCATCGACATATTTGCATGAAACTTATCACTGGCTTTCATTCCAGACCCTTGCTGCCGCCACCCCGACCGGCACTCCCCCGCCCCCGGTCACCACTCCGAGCTCCCCCCAGTGCTGCGCCAGTGTCGTGTCTTCCACCAGCGCCGCCGCGTCCGCGGTCGCTGCCCTCATCGGCCTGGACCTCTCTGGTCTCAACGTCCCCATCGGGTTGAGCTGCAGCCCTATCACCGTTGTCGGAAACAACTGGTACGCAGTCGTAGTCTCCTCGATGATTTATCCGCCATCTCACATCATAACTAGCGGATCCACCACCGTCACCTGCGATGCGCCCCAGAAGGCATGGGGTATGCACCACGAATACTTGCATTCTCCGTACATGCCTAATAAATTTCCTTTTAGGCGGGCTCATTGCCATCAACTGCCTTCCCATCACCGCTTGAGTGGAAGGGCTCTCGCTGTTGAAAGACATTGGATCCGGCGCACATTTTGAAGGCTCGCTGTTGTTTTACTTTTTACTTCTCCTTCCCACCGCTGTATCGCGTTAAATATCGCGCATACCAGTATCTCTTGAATTGTTATTTTCTCGTTTTTTCAACTTCCTGAATGATCTTCGGCCGTGACGGCTGCAATTTAAGTATGAAATAACACGTGTCGTTTGCACTTATTTGCCAACTTCTTATTTGCCAAATTCTTGCCAACCCTTGCTCTCGCCCTTGCTCCCGACCAACGCAGCCCAACCCGAAATAGCGAGCACACCATGACGACTGCATCGCTCTGGAGGCTTACGTATCATTTCCGCATGCTGAGAGGTAGAGAGTGCCTCGACTCGCGCTGAATTGAATCCAAGATGAAATGCCAATGAAATTTGATGAGTAACAGTGCTTGGCTTCAACTTAAAAGTCCAGTATCTTCAATATGAACCCCGGGTCTGCTACCAGGTTCCCAGTCTCGCTTACCGCGATTCGGCCGACACGGGCTAACAATTCAATGACTTCAAGTCGGTTTGAGCGCCCGGACCCGCTGTTGCCGCAGGCTTTTCGGGTTCCTTGGCCGTCTCCTTGCGACACCGCTTCTGTCAGCGGCAGAGCGAAGCCGTCTTCTTTCTAGGCGCAATAACCTTGACGCATCGTGAGATTGTCACTCACACTGCTTCACAGCCCTTGTTTGCTGCCGCCGATATCATGACGTTCCCGTTGCTTTTCATTTCATTCCTACTGCATCCTTTTTCCCTTCTATTCGTACCAGAAACCAGGCATGGGTGCAGTGTCTGCGTCCGCGTCTTCTCGACTCTTGCGCTCGTTATACCTGTTCTTTCTTTTGCTCATCGGCACCGGCCGCGCTGCTATCACGGTCTACCAGGCGAACAAGCAGGCAGCGTTTTCGACAGCACCAGGTGCGAAATATACCGGTGTCGCCGCATACAACCCAACATCTCTCTAGCCCTCACCTCTGCCTAGTCCGACTGTTCTTACGACGATCCCCATAAACCTTCAGAATTCTGGGACACCAAACCTGTCGATCAAGCAAAAGGGCTCGTTCATCGGGTTTTCGATCGAGATGTCTGTCACAAACCAAGTCTGTACGTCCTCGACTCCCCGTTATCACAATATCCGAGATATCGACGATTTTCCATAGTGGGGAAGAACTCGACGCTCATTCAAGTACCGTTCCTCAATTTGATGACCAACATCCAGCAGCGCGCGGGTTCGGTGATGGTCCGCGTGGGCGGCAACACCCAGGAATCTGCCAAGCTGGTCGAGGACGGTGTCATTCCCGACGGGAGCGTACTTACAAAGGATCTCACCGGCGTGACGGGCATGACGCAAACACCCCCGCTCGGATTTTCGCGGGACTTGCTCTACATGATGCGCAATATCTCGTCGTTCGTGAATGTTCACTGGTTCCTCGGCATACCATGGTTCGTCACGCAGCTGTTCGACACCAAGATTATCACTGCGTCGCAGGAAATCTTAGGAGACTATCTGCTCGGGCTGCAGGCCGGAAACGAACCCGACATGTACCACATTCATAAGCATCGGAATGACTCTTACTCGCCGTTTGATTATGGCGGAGAGATCTCGGACCTCCTCACACAGGTTTCCGCCACCAACGCTGACCCCTCTGGCAAGGCCATGAAGCTATTAATTGGCCCGAACATAGCAGAAATTTCCTGGACGCCGGAGCAGGTGTGGGACTCGGGTTTCGTTGATAAGTTCCACGACAATCTTGCATATCTCGCGGTAGAGAAGTAAGTCACATTAGACTTTGCGACGTGCTGGAACTATTCGTTTCGCTGACAGAACTCAGATGCCCGTCCAATAATTGCGCGGCCATGTTTGGCGGTCCGAATGCCGTCGTTACAGACCCGTAAAAAATCCTCCTCCTTTACCTCACCCACGACGCGCACACGAAGTTGCTTGCCCCATACTTGAACAGTACCGTTTATGCACAGAAGGTGAACAAGCCATTCTTTGATGTTTGAAATGAACACGGTGCGTCTTCAATACCATGTCTTTCAATCTTCTTGAAAAATATCTAGGCATCGTGCGGAGGTTTCCTCGGTATCTCTGACTCGTTCACCGCAGCGCTTTGGGGTCTGGACTACGCGCTGGAGATGGAACACTCTAATTTCTCGGGGGCCATGTTCCACTTGGGTGGGCAGAACGTTTTTTACAATGCAAGTCCAGTTCTCGTTTTTCTTCTCCGTTAATACTGATTTATCTCACTTTCCCTCCAGCCGTTCACCTGTTCGTTTTCTCTTTATCTTTGTCCCGCATATTTTAACCTTCATCTCAGCCCCACCAACCAATCAATCGACCTTCCACCAGTGGACCGTGGGCCCGCTGTATTATTCTGCACTTGTTATGGCGGAGGCGATCGGCCCCTCGAATAACGCTCAGGTGATTAATTACGGGGTTGATGGGCTCAGCTCATACACACCGATCTATAATATCTACGAAAACGGAACTCCCGCCCGCGTTGCAATCTTCAACTACATCGACGATCCCAGCGGCACGAATACCGTGCACGCGGTGATATCGCTTTCAGGTGCGACCATGCCGTCCTTAGTAAAGGTCAAATATCTCGCTGCGACGACCGTGGTGCAAAAGGGGGGATATACTTGGGCGGGCAGGTGTGTCGACTCCCTCGTAAGTCTATCGAATTTACTGATGGGCTGCCTCAGACGTTCGGGAAGAACTTCGAGTCCGACGGGCGGCCGATGGGGCAGGAGGACATCAAGACAGTTGACTGCGATACGACAGCGAAGACTTGCACGGTGGATGTCCCCGCGCCGGGATTCGTCCTGGTCTTCTTGAATGATGATGCATTCACTGAGGACAAGGGTGCGCCATCGATGACGTTCCCGACAACTGCGCACACGAGACTCACAATAACGGTGAGTGGCTACACGGAATGGAATCTTTCTGCACCTGTCCTGAAAATTGATTCAGCGACGGTGGAGCCTTCGGTACTTGCGACGTCGAACGGTTTCCGAAAGTCCATTCACAAGCTTGCTGGTACAAGTAAGCCACCAAGCGCCGCACCCCGCACGGCACAGTCATCACTCGTCGTCTTCAGCGTGGCGGTCGGCACGGTTGTGGTAATGTTAGGCCGGGCAATGTAATTCCGCTCTGATATCTTTCGACTCAATAGACTGTATTTCCAACGGACTTTGTAGATTTACTTCAAAACAAACCGTACAGCTATGTTCTGTTACTAATCCGTACCATAATCAACGTGAAAGCTTGACTGTTTCGATGGTTGAACTGGGAAAGAATCTGAATCCCGACATCGCCGGCTCAGCTTGACGGTTTTGTGGGGGCCTGGGCTGCATGTGCTGACCGAGGCATACGCGCGGAATAATCAGCGTCGGCACTATGTTCTGTAGGGCAAGTAATTAGCGCGGGACTCGATTGAGAGGAATTGTGGATCCGCTAAACGGATCGCCTCCATATGCCAAGTGTTCGCAATTCACGTTAGCAGCCTCGATTGAGGTGGGTTGTGAGACCGAGAAGTGGAATAACAGGGTTGGTCATTTTATTCAGCCAGCGGTATGGTGATCGTGCTGGTAATGAGGACCAGGCATGGGATGATTGAGGCGCCCGAATTGAGTCGCCAATGAATCACGTCGAGTTCAGATGATCGATGTACATGGGTGCAGCTCCTATTGTCCGGTACAGTCTCGATTTATAAACAGGGTGATAATACAGTACATGCCGGTGTTCTTGTCGGACGCCTCACCGAGATATCTACGCCGTGATTACAGCTGACGCCAAAACCCTGGAGTGCTTTCGAAAAAAAATCTAAGCTGATTTTTGACGCTGCTCCACACTGCTCCACCGCTGGGCCATCGGAACGCGGTAAGTGATGCCACAAGCCCCATATGAACTTTTTTGGAAAGTGCTCTAGGGTTTTGGCGCTAGCTATAACATCTGACGGATTGTGTGGTTCTCGTGGACCACTCCCTGAACTTGATTCCGTTGCGTTGGAAATAGTTCTGTAACTTACTGACGAGGCGGGCTTCAAGCCCGAACCCAACTGGAAATTTCTTGCTTGGGTTGAGGACTGGGCACGAGGCGCCAATATCACCAGGTCGAAGAGGTGGCTAATTTTAGCGTGCCGAGGACCGGCTTTGTTGGGCCTATTTTAATGGTTTCTCGAAGAAGCCCGCAAGTGCTATCATTGCCGGGTTCTCGTCATATTACCATCCGGCGTGCCGGGCATGGTCTAATTCATACTCGTAACACTCGGGCTTAAAAGCTTGTAGCATGAACCCTAGGAAAAGGCCAGTCCTTACATTCCCGGCTTGCCCAATTATTTTTGAAGGGATGTAGCGCTGTTGCAGCCTGCTTTTCATTTCATTTTCTCCGTGCGAAGGTTTGGTGAAAAAGATGCCGACGGGAACACACATTAAATATTCAAGGTCCGACATTGCCGGCTCGGGGTGAATTTTCCAAAATTTTGCCGATTGGTTGGCTATGTCTGAGAGATCCGGATGGAATAAGTATTGCTCCACCCTGGTCCTTGGGTCAAGTGTTGCAAAAAGTCTTGGCTCTTTCGGCCACTCGGCGATTTCACCGGATAAGACTCAGGATAATATACCGTAAAACAGTGTGAAACTCGCACCTAAGCTAAAAATGTTCTATCCTCAGCGCATTTAAAGCCATGCGCTCAACAGTAATCCACCACCAATCAGCCCTCCAACCCGCGACAAATCAGCTCATTCATGCAACTCACGCCCACCCTCATCGGCGTCCTCGCCGCAGTCTCTGCGACGGCCTCAGCCACACAAACCTTCGCGAACCGGGGCACCACCCCGGGAGGCTGGGACTTTATTCTCAAAGAGAACCAAGGCACGGTGGACCAAGTGTCCAATGTCTTCTACGGCACCAGTGGCACCGCCATCAAGGTCACCCAGACGTACACTCCGGGCTACACCGGCCGCTACCACTCCGAGGTCCACCGTTTCCAGGGGTACCATCGTGGCGAGCAGGGCTTCTACGGTTTCGCCTTCCGACTACAACAGGACTGGCAGTCCTCGCCCGCGCAGTCGTACAACCTGGCCCAGTTCATCGCCGACTTCACCGACACGGGCTGCGACGACTGGATGCCCTCCAGCATGGTGTGGATTATCGGCAACCAGCTGGCCACCCGTGTGAAAACGGGTTCCGTCTGCAGCCAGGTAACCACCGAGTTCAAGAACCTGGCCACCGTCTCTGCCGGCGATTGGCACAGAGTGGTCATCCAAGCGAACTGGCAGAATGACGGCACCGGGTTTTACAAGTTGTGGTTCGACGGGGTGAAGGTGTTGGAGAAGTTCAACATTGCCACGACCATCGACGATACCCGCGAATTCCAGTTCCACATAGGACTTTATGCTAATGGGTGGCATGACGATGGGAGCATGAAGGGGACACAGCCGTTTAGGCAGGTGTGGTATGACCAGATCGGGACGGGGACCACGTTCGCCGATGCCGATCCGGATCAGTGGTCTTAGGCCATTCATTATTGGTCACTTTTTTCTCAAGGAGATTGTATCTGCGTGTAACCACTTAAATGCTTTATTTTTAAAACGCTTGCAGAGTTTAAATTAAGATCTTACACGATGTACCTTCATTTCGCTGCGGAGACTGACGCCTTGACCATTTTAATTCAATTTTCATTTCAGTTTGCAGACTGGCGGCGAGTGCGTTGCCTGGCCTTGATATTATTTGGTTCTACATATCTCGAGACAGGCGCAGCACTTTGTCTTTTAATTTTGAAGACTTCATTCATATTCGTGACTTCAAACTGCAAACAGTCTACACTGACATATCACCCCTTTATTAACCATTCTTTAAGATTTTGCTCATTCGGCGGTGCTCATCACTTTGTACCTGTTGGTTTCTTTCTCCATTAACCGTCCTTCCACGATTTTGCTCGTTCGGCGGTGCCATGTAGCTGTCTCCGTTGCCTTTCCCTCTCCTCTCGTCCTGTGGGTTCTGCCCACCTGCCCCATTTGTGTAGTAAGCCCATTCCCGTAGACTGCCATTCCACTTCCTCAGCTGACCATTGCGCAGTTTTTTCGCAGCATTATTTCTCACTGCGGCGTGGTTAATTATCTCACTGTACCGCAAGGCCGCTCAATTTCTCTCACCGAGGCCGTATCCCCGTGGCGCAGACAGAAGCCGATGTCTAGCCATTTCCCGTCGCTGTCTTTTCCCCTCTTCCTTGATTTTGCGTCCGCAAGCCTTACTCAAACTCTTCAGGCTTTCTTCAACTGTTTGTTCCCAATTAATCATCTGACTCCTCTCTGATACAACGGATCTTCCTTGGCTTGGATGACCGGAAATTGTCGTTGACTCGGAATAGGTCTAGATGCCCAACTGCTGAATGTTCTTCCCTACCCTCGGTCTGCTCAACGATTCACACCTATATCATGGGAAGAATGAAACATTGCTCTCATCCAATATTCTTCAACTTACACCGGCGGCTGGAAGTTGTTTGGCTTTTTTTCCCCTCTCTTGGCTTCTTTGAGTTGTTCTCATTCTTTTGGCCCGAATTTTTTTCTCCTCATCCTTTTCTCGGACCATTAATTACGGGGCAGCTCATGATTGTCAATGTATTCGCTCTCCCTCTGCCCTGGATTAAACCCATCAACCATGGCTTCGTCGACGACCGTTCGGACTGATGTCGCGTACAATTTGCCGTAAGATCACCCTGGCATACGCCCACCTAGTTTCGCGTGTCGTGGCCATGAAACGTTATTCAAGCACATCCAGTCAGTACACTACAAAGTCCAGCGCTCTCCACTCCTCTCTCTTACATTCCAATTATTTTCATGCAGGCAATTCATTTCTTCTGTTTTTGTTTAATTTTCCCTCCCACTATCTGCCGGAGCCAAGCGGCGGCCTATCTTGTCAAAATTGTGTGCGTCTATCTGTCCCATTTTAAGCTTCGCCATCGATCCTTGGCATCTTCCGATACTGTATTCAACCGCGCTCTTGTTCTGACTATCGATTCGATCACGGGCCGGGCTTCCGAGCAAATGTCGAGCACGTACGGAGAGACGGTACATTCGACTCCCCTCTCTCCTTTTCTCACTGGTAGTGCCGCCCTCGCAACTTTCATTCAATTATCAGGCAGCCGATTTCGCTTCCGTGAGAACGGGGTAGTAGGACGTATTACATCCACGTCCCATGGCTTCTATCCACCGCGTCTCTGACGCATTTACTTAGCTTCCTCATCGCGTCATCAGCCCAAATCAGCCATGCCATACACGCGTCGGTGGCGCGTAGCTAGCGGCGCCTGGTTGTTCCCACATATACATACTATCTAACGCGTCTCTGACGTGTTTTATGTAGGTTCTACGTCCCGGACTTTGCGCGGGCCTACAGGGTTGGGACAGGGGATGGAGACTCCATCACTCACAATTGATGGCGCTCAGCTGGGGCAATCATACAGTATTGATGGCGATCACCCCATCACCCTGCTTCCGATTCCCTCCACCACACGGGCTTCCTTCGCCTCTGGCCCTTATGCTTGCTCTGTAACTTCGCTGGCTATCACTGGTGGTCATGCATCCCAATGACCCTTTCCCGCCTTTGACATGCTCTCAATGGCGCTGCATCGCGGTCTCATCGGTGGTACTGTACCATTTCATTTTGACATTCAATTCGTCGGGCCTGCCAGTGTGACCCGTGACACCGAAAACCGAAATTCGGTTTTCGTGGATTAGCCTCACCGACCGTGACACGGAAAACATTTCGTGTTTTTTCGGTTGACAGTGTACTGCACTGCTCATAATTGATTTAACACTGCCCCAGGAACAAGGATTGCACATCCAAAACCAGTGTATTGACCTCGGATGAATCTTTGCGCTTCCGGCGCGCTATGTACCACATCATGCTCTATTGCACCCAGTTCTCAGGGAATCACTACATACAGTATGTTATATCCATGTCGGACGAAACCTGGATAACCGGCCGGATGTAAGTGAGCTCGGCCGGATGACCGGAAAATGTATGAATAGGGCCGGACAGATCAGTCCAGATGCAAAGTGATACCACAAAGGTAAGCGGGTACACCGACTAACTTGGCCTCAAAGTGGAGAGGGGATAGAAGTCAGACAATGGGGCAATGTGAAGGCAAAGCACATTAATTATCAACTGAAGATACATGCAGAGTAATAACCGTATTTATACTAAAGTCCAAATGCAGTGAGAAGTAATATTAAGACAATAACATTTGTCGAGAACAATAAGAAAATAAGAGAGAAGCATGGATGCACAAGTCATATGAACAGAATTGGGTAAACACTCAGAAATCCTTCATTGCACAAAACCCTAAGGGTGTGCATCAATGGACAAAGCTGGATGCATCAGCAGGTTGATTGGACACGTGCCCAAGACACGGACAACACGTCCAGATGGTTGGAAGTACCGAACCAAAGGTACAGTTCAGTTAAATGGTTCGGATCTAAGGATCTGGTTTGGATAGATAAAGTGTCTGGACTAACCAGATGCTCCCGGATGTGCATGGGCATAACACAGTACAATGACGACTGCATTGAAGATATTCGCCAACAATGCACGGCCGTACTTGTGAGTTGCCAATTATCCTACCAACAACCTCTTACAGCTGCATTCTGCCGTGAGGTTCCTTCACAACATTTTTGTCAACGTATCAGGCATTTGTGTGTTCTGTGCTATATTCTGTATCCTCCATGTGGGCCGCTGACACTGTATCTCGAGATTCAAGTCCCACCGACACACTGTCTACCGGTCCCTCTGGTGCCTTGCGCGCATGGGACGCACGCGCATGTTCAGTGTCCTTGAAGATGATATCAACTTTGAGTCGTTCGAGGATGACAGAGAGGATCCCCTTTTCATGGGATACCTCTGCCTTCCGCTTGACCATGTCTGGACCGCACACCGCATCACACCCCGAAGGAAGATGAGCTTGTCTCAAAATAGATCTTGGATCAAGTCAATGGCACAAATGATACATTTGGATCACTCCCTCCTGCAGAAAATCAATTCTTTGCTGACTGTGTGCAGGCTCCTACCCGGCAGGCTCAACCTCTACATCAAAGCTAGCCAGTGATTATTCGTATTTTTGCCTGCACACCTGCTCACCTCACGCAGGCTGGCAACACTTCTCCCATTTCCTCACCAACCTCCTCAAAGGAAACCTCAAGTGCAACCCCACTGTCACCATGCCCTTCTTTGACGCCACATCACACCTCGTCGACACCAACATCCTCGAGCCATTCATCAGGGACTTGTTTGCGCTCACAGTGCACACGGCACCGGCATTTGATGGGTGGGGAAGGACAGGGTTGTATTGCTTTGCGTATTTGTGTTGACATTCTTGGAGGTGCATTCGTGGGTGCGGCTTGCAGAGCGGATCAAGGGTGCACTATCTGATATTTTCAACTGTGTTTGGTTTCGGGCTGATTGGATATGTGTATGTATGGGCAGGTGGGTGGTTGCCGCTGGAAGATTGCTGGTCAGTTGAATTGACTTGCATTCAGATTCTTCTCGTTGTTGAAGTTGATGGATGAGCGAGCACAGGTCCAGCTGGAACTGCCACACACAGATTTACACAGGTAGCCACACAGACATGAAGAATGTATGTCTAGCTTATCGTCATCATGTTCATGTTGTGTGACAATGTTGATAGCATCTGTGTGTTCCAATAAAGGGTGAACCAGTCTAGGCAGGACATACGGGTCTGTTCTTGCTCTAGATCATATTCGCCGCTATTGTATGTACCATTTCCTGCTGTTGTTATCTGAGGTTAATCATATTGTATCAGCATCACTCAGAATCTTGCTCCTCTCTGTTTTTTCCCCAACTTCCTTGACCACGTGGGAAGTATTCATCACTGAGCTATCGGATGTGCCTTCATATTATTGAATCCAAAAGAGCTGGGGCCGTTTCTTCCCTTCTGTTCATCTCACCGTGCGACATCATTTACCACTTTACTAACTTCATTCCAGCGCCAATTCTGCTTAAACTCAATGGTTCGTCTCAAATTTCCTGTTCATTCTGTTTACCTCATTGATTTCGACACAATATATAGTCTGACCCTTGCATCACACTTGGAATTGTACTCAGGGCTTCCCATGAAGGCCGGAATTATCGCCCAAGGTAAGGTACTAAGCTACGACTGAACCACCCCAACTGCGTGAATCCCCACAATTGTCACACAAACATGTGCACTCAGTGTGCGCATGTAGAGGGCCGAGGTTTTATTTTTGTGGTGCTGTGGGCAGAGTGTGGGGTCCTGGCGAGCTGGCGGGTGTTGAGTTGGAGTTAAGTACAGGAGTAGATAGGCACGCAGGTACCAACCTTGGCAGGGTGTGAGAGGTATTTGAAGCAAGCCAATTGCCTCAACATCAAAGAAGGGGAGATGCAGAATAGGTGGCAACTAAGGAAGAATTGAGTGCAGGCGCAAAATTTTGAATGAGAAGGACTGCAGAAGAGAATGAAGGGGTGATAAAGGAGAGAGGGAGGGGGGAGGGGAAGGGGGCCAGAGCAAGTTGAAGGGGAATCGAAAAGATGTGGAGAGGTAAAAGATTCAGAGCTCAGAGCAAGCTATAGCTAATTGAACACGCATGAGTCTAGTGAGATGGAAAGTTGAAATGGGTGGTTGAGAGATTGAGCAGCGTGGAGATGAAAGAAAGGACAGAGATAGAAGAAGACTTGAACAGACGTCTGACCTGAAGCGAGGCCAGTTCATGAACTTGGAAATAAAAAGATTACCTTGGATAAAGAGTGGAACCAACATACCTCACTAGAGCTCAAGCTTGACCCTGTACCTGGAGTCGCATGTGTGGGTGAGCGAATACCAACATCAAACTTGAGACTAGTTACATAAAGTCACCAAAGACCCATGAAAGTAGAAAGTAACGGCAGACCAACATAAATATTTGCGAACCGTCTCAAGATGAGGGTACACAACGAGTGGATCATGCATGTGCACTTCAAGGAAGAAGAAAAAAAAAGAGGATTTTTCGAGAAGAAGAAGGGTAAAAGTCAAAAAAAAAAAAAAGTAAATGTGGATCCGGATGTGGAAAGAGAATGAACACATCAGTGAAACCCAATCAGAAAAGCTGATGCTTGGATAACCATGATGGTGGACAGGTAGCAAGTGTTCTCTACCTGCAAGCTGGCAATATCCGATTCCAAGCAAATATGATAAAGGGTGTTCTGGAGGTGGATGTGGGTCATACAAGATAGGATGTAATGAGGCAAACAGTGTGGAATCAGCACTGTGAGTAGACTGTCAGGCAAGAAAATGGTGAACATAGTTGGTTATTGTTATATCTGTGTCAGAAAAGGACAGAAGGACAGAAGGCCGGAAGACGTAAAGCCGGAGGACAGATAAGGCCGTAAGTGATACCACGTAGGTGAGCGGGTACACCAACCAACTTGGCTCGAGGACAGAAGGACGGAAGTCAGGCCATGGAGCTATGCAGAGGCAAAGCACATTATTTTCAACTAAAGATACAGTAGAACATAATACATATTTATACTAAATATGGAGATAAGTCTAATGTGGAAAGAAGTATGTAAAAGACAATAAGTACAATAAGAACAATAAGAGAGAAGCATAGTTGCATAAGTCATATGATTCATTTGGGGAACACTCAGAAGACCTTCATTGCAAAAACCCCAAAGGTTGTGCATCAACGGAACTAGCCGGACACAACAGGATGTTGGTTAAGACGTAACAGCCATAAAGGTCGTAACTGGAATGGCCGTAAACAGCCGGAAAGGAACCGGAAAGTGCATGGTCGTAACAGTTATGCTCAATTCGATGAAGCTATCCATGCCGGCGAAGGATGCAAACTTGTCCATAAAGAAAGCACTTGGACAGTCAAGTAGAGTTATTGTGGGAGCCAGAGGCAATCACGTCTACTGCTGCATTAGCGATAGGGGACACTGAGGGCAACCAGTGAGGTGTGTGAATACCAAGTGCATTACACGCATGTGGCTCACAGTCAGAACAGAGCCCACAAAGGTGCCTTTAACAAGCAAAGGGGGCCTTTATTGCATGCTTTATTCCCCTACACCTGTTATGACCATGCATCTCCGTCAACCTTCCATCACAGCTCCGTCCACTTTCCATCCATTATCCATCCTTCCATCCTTGGAGCCTCAGCTCCGACTTCTCCATCCTCTTCGGACATGATCTGTACCTCCGGCTCATGTCCATCCAACTTGCTGATGCATCCAGCTTGTTCCATTGACACATGCCCTTGAGGTTTTCACAATGAAGGTCCTCTGAGTGTTTCTGTTTCCCCTAATCAACCACATGACCGATGCAACTATGCTTCTCTCTTATTGTCTTTATTGTCTTTTACTTACTTCCTTCTGCATTCGGAAAATCTCCGTACTTAATATAAATATGTATTTACTTCCAGTGTGTCACGATTCGATGCAAATCTTATCGTTCCAACG
The DNA here is from genome assembly GCA_029282495.1 of Mycena albidolilacea. Taxonomy (NCBI): domain Eukaryota; kingdom Fungi; phylum Basidiomycota; class Agaricomycetes; order Agaricales; family Mycenaceae; genus Mycena; species Mycena albidolilacea. The sequence goes on along the minus strand of JARIHO010000141.1, from coordinate 44,988 downwards.
CCAATCTGAGAGTGCAGCATAACAAGCACATACAGATAAGATCTATCTGAGAGCGTAACATACTAGACGCATACAGATGAGATATTGGAAACGATATCAAGAACATTGATAAACCCTAGATCAAGAGAAGGGCTGAACACATACGAAGCCTAGACAAGATCCTGAATCACGGAAGAACATCAGGATGCAGAACGACACTGCTGTAAGCTAAACGACAGAAGACCATGGGGATAAGGCGAAAGTCAAGACCTCACACGATTACCGATCAAGGTGTTAAGTCACACGATCGAAGAAGCATCAGACGAAAAGATGCTTAAGAAGATATACATAGAAGGAAGCGTACCGACAGGATAACATGAGTACGGACGCATTCACGGATCAAGGTTTTCGATCGCCAGTACGAACTCGGACATAAGTTACGACAGACGAAGGCTGAAGAACATATACCCACGCATATGTGGAAGACATACGGAACGCCATGAGGACATACACTCGGTTCCACGGTACCAGGAGGAGTCCTTACAACACTCGACGAAGAACACATGCAGGACACGCATGAGAAAATATTATTATAACTCAACACGAGTATAACTGGGAACGGAACGATCGAATACAATGATCGACGGACGAACCTATGCCACATGCATAGAAGGATATAATTATAGGAACGATCGAAGAAGCCACCGAAGACTCGGGTTAAGAGATCGGTTGGTACGATCGAGTTGGAACACATGCTATACACATGAACAGTTATATTTACAAAGCCACAAGGTATACAGGTGGTGGTTACTAATAGCCTTGCGGACTATGGCATGTTCTGGGACAGAACACACGCCTAACAGATAGAAGCAACGCACGTACACTTCATTTGGTTATATATATAGTAGTACAGCAGTACTAACGGTCGTTTACCACGCCGAAGCCTTATACTCGAATCATAGCATAGTCCCACGATTACTTATTAGGAAGGTATAGCTCACGGTTGAACTTGACGATAGTTACAATGATTAGATACAACGAACAGTATATAGTCGTAGCCTAGTCGTAGATATTCTGTACCTCTCCTAGACTTTTATTCCACTTCATTTACGAGCCTCATACCAAACGGACCTCCGAACCCTTCTGCTTCGCCAGAGTTCGACCCGGAGCTTGTTCTTGTAACAGTTCCTGTCATTTGCATCAATTAGGTCAACCTGGGGTACTTTGAAAAATGGCTGTCGCATCATTGTGCCACCACTGCCTGTAGTACCATTATAATGTGCCCTGGATTTTCCAGCAGTGCACATTAATATGTGCACTTTGCATCTCCTGGCCTGGTGCACATTGTAATGTGCACCCTTCCCCTGCCATTCCCGGCATGCTACTACCAGTTCCGGCATCAATGGCATGAGGTTTCCTTATTTGTACCTGCTTATACACTTTCTGTATTTAGCTACAGATTGATTGACAGCACCTGCCTGTCAATCAACACTATAACAACAATTGATGGAAAGTTCCCAGGCATGTACATCAACTTTGCCATCATTTATCGCCGGCTCTGGGAATTTATTTTGCATTTTGCGCAACAACCAGGGGGTCTTTTGCAAAACTGTAAATACAGCCAAATAGATCTTGACAAGCTCTACAACTTTGATTTTGACACTATTTTTAGTCAACTTCCTTTTTTGGCCACTACACCTTCTGCCCAAAAAGGAAGTTTCAGTGTTTTCGACCTCCCTGGCTCAATTCTCAACCATTTTGGATGATCTAACCACATGGACTTATATATTTGTGGTCTTTCAAGCCACCTGGGACATAGTAGAACTTATTGGAGAACAATAATAGGGTGAAAATAGCGAAAGTCGTTAAATTACATTCTGATCAGGATATCTTGAGTATATACCCTTGTAAGTGACTGATGGATAGACCAAATTGTTTCTTTGGGCTGCAAAGACATTCCTCAGATAGGTGATCAGCTGCTAATAATTAAAAACATCGCATTTTGGCTATTCAAAGAAAATCTATTTTGACCTTATTATGCACTCCTCCATCATGTGAGGCCTTCCCAAACACGCCATTTGGATGTTTCTCATGTATATGGAATAGAAAAGTAAATAATACACTCCTGGAACAGGGAACACTCCATGGTACAAGGTGATCTTCTTGTGGGTGCTTGTTCACCATGTTCTGGATGCCACAGGGTCATAGACAATGTTCTGAAGACTTTTTCCAGTCTAACTGAGCTACATAAACAGTTCTGAATCAAAAAGAGCACCCATACAGTGAGGGGAACTCCAAGAGTGTCTATTGTCACTTTTTGCTTATTTCATGAATAGGGCACTATGGAGACCAGATAGGGCAAAATAAACACCACAGATGAAATCAGACAGTCAAAATGCAAGGTTTTGGCCAGATGGTGTTTTGAGCTATGGTGAGCATATAGTCCAAAAACTTGCTCTTGAACCCATATGCTCGGAAGCAGCATTCAACCAAAACCTGACCAAATCACTTGAGGTAAAGGTGTCAAATCACACTGTTGAAGTTTGCTATCAAATATCATCAAAATTTCTGACCCAGAACTGTTCTTAAGGTTCGTTTAGACTAGTATTAAGTGTTTTAACAGTAGGTTGACCCTATGGCAGCTAGAACATGGTGAACAAGCACCCACAAGAAGATCACCTTGTACCATGGAGTGTTCCCTGTTCCAGGAGTGTATTACTTACTTTTCTATTCCATATACATGAGAAACATCCAACTGGCGTGTTTGGGAAGGCCTCACATGATGGAGGAGTGCATAGTAGGGTCAAAATAGATTTTCTTTGAATAGCCAAAATGCGATGTTTTTAATTATTAACAGCTGATCACCTATCTGAGAAATCACGGTGTTCAATTTAAACTCATAAGGAAATGTTTCTAACACAAATCAACTACATCAGTATCAAAAGTCGACCCAGGCTGGCAGGAAAACATGACAAAATAAACGAGCTTAAAATAAATTTTAAGGCTCGTAAATGGGATATGCTATGTGTTTGGTCCCTCATGTTAAGTTTTCGAAATCATGGCAACTTCTCTTCTGGACAGCTGTCTGTACTTCCAGGATCCAGTAGAAATACCTGTGAGTACAATGGGTAAGCCCTACACCAAGGAAAGTAGTGATATTGCAATACGGGCGCTCCCTGTCCTGAGCGGCAATGCAATGTGGTCAATTGTTGGCCTATAGGCCGACTATAGCTGCATTGCAATGTGTCCATGGGCTGCCTACCTTTCTGTATTAGGTAGCCATACCCAGGCATATTTTATTTAATTGCACTCGGCATGCAAGGCATCTACCTGTTTTGATATCGCTAAGACTGAAACAGCCAAATGATGAGATTGGCATAAAAAACAATCCATTTTAGTCCATTTCTCCGCCGACATCATCAAAACACCGTCTATGATCCACAAGCCAGCTCGGCTACCACTGTCGCCCTGTCCAAACCCGCAAATCCCGTCCGTCAAATGTCCTGCCTCTGCAGCAACCCAACAACCTGCCATCAATGCCTTCTCCCGCTCTTCCTGAATGATCTGTCTCCCAAATCGGAAACTTACTCCAGGATTTCGTCGTCTCCTTCATCTTCGTAGTCCGGTGGGCCCTCCTCCCCGTCATCCCCGATCTGTTCCTCCTCATCATCAAGCAACACCACAACCTCCACACCCGCTACCGTTTCTCGAGCCAGATAGGCATAGCCCTTTTGACAGATCTTCGCCCAGTTCGTAGTGAGCCTCTCGCACGTGGTGATTTCCCGATTTTGCTGCTCCCGGGTGTACGCTGTGAGGCCCTCAAGTAGCTCTGAGTCCACTGTTCCGGCACGTGCTCCCGCTCATCGCGCCCATTCGTATGCCAACCAATAGCCGTATTCGATGGTGTGGCACATCTCCTCCTCAATCAACACGACATCTTCCTGCCAGCGCCGCATGCATGCGTACACTTTACACCACTCGACGCGCAGAGCTAAAGTTAACATAAGTAACAGCATTACATCTCCGCTGCCGTACGTACCTTCTACCAACTCCGCCTCGCTCGGATCCTCTGCTCTCGACGTGTACCAAATCCATGAGAGGGTCCGGCGGCCTTCGCCCAACGCCACCACGCCAAACGCCGCCACGCTGCCCTCCTCCGCCACATCCTCGTAGTCGTGGATTGCCTTCCGCTGCTCTGCTTCCTCCATCGTTAGCGCCCACTCGTTCAGCACCTGCACGTTGCTATCCTCCAACACCTGCAGCTCCTTCTCCCACGGCCCATCGCCCTTCAGCTGCTTCAGGGCGTTATGCGAGTATCGATAGCGTAATTTAGCCTTGTGGATTTTGAGATTGATTTGACGAAGAACACCCTTGCCCCTTGTCAGCATACGCTGGCTGGTACAATGCCGCAGGCAGAAGCGGTTTGTCATTGTGCAACTGCGCAACCCTTGTCCCAGCGCGTGAAGCGCCTCACACGCTTCGCCTACCCATAGGTCCACCTCCACCTCGGGTAATCCCACAGCACACGCCTTCACCCGCCTACTCTTTTCCGAGATCTCCGATGGCATGAAAAGCCGGATTTCCTTCGCGTTGTGCTCCGTCTCAGAATCCCACAGCGCCCATTGCGCTGACGAGATGAAACGGCGCAGGTTCGACATGTAGGTCCGCTGCAGATTGCGGAACACCCGTATACACTTGACGACCGCCGTCCGCCGCTTCAGGAAATCGAGGGCCTAGATGTCTGTTGGGTTGGTAATTGCCTTGACATCGATGGCTAGATGTTGCCTATCTCGCGCATCAATCCCCGCTCCCTCCACAGAATTCAAAGCGACACTCACTGGGTTTCCTCTATCTCCAAGCCCATCAGGATGAAGGTGCTCGGCGTGTCCTCCCACTCGACCTCGGTCCTGTCTCCACTTCGCAGGAGCTCCTCTTTTGCCAGCTTGTTTCGAATATTGCGCATCGTCATCACTATCCCAACAACCATCAGTTCGGGCTCATTTAACATGAAAACACAGATAGCCCACCTTTCTCCTTCAACTCGAACGGCGATTCCACCCCATTGGTGTGCTGGCGCGACTCCCAGTCGTGCACCCACTTTTTCCAGCTGTTGACCATCTCAGGTGCCGTCTCCCGCAACACCGTGTCGAAGGCCTCGAATGCGTCCCGATGGACCCCGCCCTCTTTCACGTTCTCTGCCATCCACTTGGGCAACAGCCGACGATTAGCGACAAGCCACTGCCAATTGTGGAATCCAAAAAGATCTTCGAGTGGCGCTGCGCGCGTGCCAAGACCCATCATTTTTGTCGACGCGGCGACCCCGTTTGTGAATTCCCAATTCTGTTTGACTGTTTCTCCGTGAGTCCTGCCGGCACCCCACATGTAATGGAACGAGTATGGGGAATGGCAGGCCACTTGGTGGGGCAGGAGATGAAAGTTTGGGACTTGAAACCAGACGCGTGTTTGCTCGACCAGAAGATGCATCACCACGGGCAACTGTTACATTCGACTCCAGAAATTCTTGCTGTACTGGCAAGCTATGTCGTAGGATATGATGAGATAAAATATGACAGTGTGCAGCAGTGCCGAGAACAGAATGAAGTCCATGTTACAATATCTGCTTGCGACCTCAGAACTCGATTTTTTAGAGAAGGAATATAACGCACCGCTCACCCAGCTGCAAATCCCCAATACCATTGGGTAGCCACATGTTGTGCCACGCGCACGTAATGCCGCTGACCCCCCATCGTACACAGGCCTTTCACGTGCTTCCTGTTAGCCAGGAACATTGCTTGAAAGCCCGAACAACTCGATATCGCATCCTCCGTCACATGGTCGCTGAGGAAGTTCGTGTACTTCCCGTGGTTGACAAAAAAAACCACAGCCGTCGTTGAGGATAGGGTCCTTCACGGCCGAAGAGATGTTACGGTTAATTAAGCGAAAATTGCAGTCTTTCGCAAAGAACGTGAAATATTTGTATCTTTTGTGCTGTCAGTACCACGAAAAACTGGCCTCAGCCAATGGTATGTACCGTAAATCCTCAGGCATCTCAGCCCAATTAATGTTGTTCCACCCGGCGGGGAGATTCCTCCCCGCCTGAGGGCACGCCCAACACCTGAGCGCCAGCTCACCCTGCGCTGTTCCCTTGACACCCGAGGGGTCATGTCCCCTCCCCGCGCGCTTCATCATCAACGTCATACGGTATTGCCGCACGATGTGACGGAATGCTCGCCTACGATCCTAAGTTATTTTGTTAGCTTAGCGCATTACATTAGGTTCACAGATTGACCTACCCTCGGGGGTTCTAGCCCATCGTTGTTTGTTAACAGCTCCAGTGACCGCAAGAAATCGTGGGCTGAAACCTTGCCCAAGCAATTCAAGATCTGGAATAGCCGTAAGACCCCAAACATCGGGCAAGTTTGTGGGTCGCGGGCAGTCGCTGGCCACCAGCAGACTCGCATAAGCTGCTGCCGCCGCTCGATGTTGCTGTCGCAATAACAAAAGTTGACGTCGACATTGTGTATGCCGGTGAGATCGATTACAGTGAATGAAACGATCGCCTTGATGGGATTATTGCAGCCTGTCCCTAGCGGATGGCCTAGTTGTATTACGAGACCGAGGCTCTTCAGTGTTCGTCGCTCAAAAAAATTGCCATTCCATTCCTGCACGCAGTTTCTCAGCGCCTATGATCCCAAATAAAATATATATACTGCGCACCTGAATCCAGTGTGTAGGCAGAACGGCGTGGCGGGAGACAATGCACGTCTTGCAGTAAAGCGAAGGGCCGTAACATGTCTGCTGTGCGCACCGGTAGGTTGGATCGGCCTCGCCACACCCTCCACATTTCGAATGGATATTCGCGTAGCCTCTACCCTCGAGGCGCAGGAATTCATCCAGGTATTCGTCCTGGTGCTCCGCCTAGGTTAGCATCGGAAAGTCCTGCAAGCGATGAACGAAAAAAATTAAATTGAGTTTATATTAGAAGTGTAGGTTGACGATGCACCGAGTTCTGGTACACCTTCCTCCTGGATTTCAAAATGATCCCATCCAAACCCAACTCCTGTACTTCTCCCACTAGCGCTGTGTCACCAAGATCATAGCTGAAGTCGACGTTCTCGACAGCCGCGTTTGTCTGGAAATCTTCTTCGAAATACGAAGGTACATTGGGGGCCGTTTGAAGGGTGTGCGCAGGGGCCATGACACTGCGACCATTTGCTGAGACCGATACCACCTGCGCGAAGTGAGGCTGGTGGATGTGCATAATTGGGACAGGGGGCCGTTCGCGGCCACCACAGCGGCCCTTGTCTTTGTTTGGGGGCCTGGAGGCCATGACACATGCGATGCTGGAGTAGACAGGAAGAGCTTCAACAAAGGGCTGCCGTCCGACCACAATGCAACGCGGTCAGACGCGACCGCATGACAGTAATACGCATCCAGAGCAAAGGTTTAAGGTTAGGGTCGTCCTGAAGTCAAATCACTCAAGGTTTCGCACACAGAAGGAACGCGCAGACAGGACTGTATTCAAAGTGTACAATACAAATGCATTCATGGCGAGATCCAGATTGACTTGGTGCGGTAGGGAAAACGGAGGCCCTCCCAACTGTAAGACACCTGACTCTTGTCGAAACGGTCAGGGTAATCTGCCGCCACCGTTTCTGCCTCCTCATTGTCGATCTTGGGCGCCTTGCGGATATTCCGCCTCCTCATTGTCGATCTTGGGCGCCTTGCGGATAGTCCGGTTGCAGTTTGGGGGGGGACAGGTCCACTCTACCTCTAAGCGCAAGTGTATGCAGACATAGCAGTAGCTATGTCCGCATTTGTTCCTGCGGGGTAGTCTCAGCACGGGCAGGGAAACACAAGGACAAGGAGAGACCCACTATACGCGGCAGTGAGAGCGGCAGCCTCCTCGGCCTTGATTTTTTTTGTAGAAGGCGAGAGCGCCCGCGCGTGCGGCAGCGCTCGCAGTAAAGCCTTCCTGCAGGCAAGTGCGAAGAAGGAAAACAGCAAAGGAACACGCTATACGAGATCACTGTGGGTCAGACTGGTGCGTGCTTGACAGGAGTTCGACTCACCTAGCTTGGTGTTAAGGAGCCTGCTAGCATGGCGAAAATTGTCCGACTGGGCCGCACGGTCAGGGTGGACGACGGGCTGACACGGAAATAGGCGACGAAAGTCATTTTTGAGGTGGTCTTCCTCCCGTGAAGCCTCCCAATGCAGGATATTGACGCTCTCAGGCCACCAGTGAGGTGCGTATGGCGAGGTGTCTTCACTGTATTCACATGCTGGCAATGGCTTTCCCTCGTGCTAGCGTTGATGATGAGACCAACCCAAGGCGGCCCTCTTGGGGGGCCGAAGTAAGTGCGGTCGACGGTTAGATGGAGAGGAAGCGCATTTCCCCAGAGCGCCCGAAGGTGAGGGAAGCCGCCCTGCATGACCTGTGTGACAAAATGTGACAAAGCCGAGACATCAAGGAGACTCACTTATCTCTCCATCTTTCGCCTTCATCGCCCAGTTACGCCCATGCTGCCCATGTTGCCGCCGACCAACATGACCGCCGAGGAGATGATCCCTGACACCATTAATCCCGCTCACGACCCCAATTTCTGGTGCCTCCCTCCCGTGCGTGACCAGCCGAGCAAGTGCCAAAAAAACCGGTATCCTATGTATCTGGTAACGCAAGGGAGGGTAGTTGGAGTTTGGCACAACTGGTGATTCGGGCAGGCGCCCAGCAGTGGTAAGATATTTTGCGATATGGGGTGGACAGATTGTATACACGGATCGGTACATCTTCTCATACGTGTAGCTTCGCGTCTCATAGGCTCATTTTTTCTCCCAATTAGCGGCCAGGCCAGGGAAGCCTTCCTGGAGGCGGAGTCTGAAGGGATGAAGCCACGGATTTTGTCAACCTCGGACTACGACGAGGTGCAGGCTTTCTCGGAGTCGACATACTGGATTTAATTTACAATGTACTTTTGCATTTGAATTTTCATATGGCGTAGGATTCGTTTGGGGATCTGGATTGTGGAGGGTGAAACAGATCAAAAAAATATGCATCAGTAATTGATACGAGTGAGGGCGAATACACACGTGAAAAAGTAAAAAATCTTGACAACCACCCCACCACCTACTATTCCATCAACAACAGAAGCAATGTCCACGCCGCCCCCTGCGCAGACAGCAACCCCTCCCCGCCCTGAGGCAACCCCACGCTCTGACGCGCCGAATTCGCGGACTTCCCCAAATCCTGATGCGCCGGCACCCTCCCCAGGCCCAGACGCGTCGGGTTCCCCGCGTCTTGATGCACCAATTCCCCAGCCGCCCCCACCCCCGACTGCGATCGTTACGGCTGGGAGAGAGAAACACCCGTGCCACCAGAAAGGGCTGCCAAAGGTGAAGCCAGGGAAGCTGCCCTGGGTCCATGGCACGAAATTGTTGTTCTTCGCACGGCGCAAAGACTGGTTGCGTGAATCCGAGGCCAACTGCTCGGGTGCATTTTATTCAAAAATGTCAAAGCTGTATGTCAAGAAATACGGCTACCACCTCGCAGACGACCAAGATCTGGCGGAGGACGTCGAGGACCCTCCCGATGAGGCCGCGGACGAGGTGGTCCACGAGGTGATGTTGCCAGAGGAGCAGCAGTTCCGCGTGCAATATACGAAAAATCTGCGAACTGTAAGCCAAGCTTGAGAATAACAAGAGAAAACTGACTGTATTTGGGCAGAGGATTGGGGTGTGGTATCACGCGCAGTACGGGTTGCTCCTGAAGAGCGATAAGACCGCCTTCCAGGAACTATTCACCGGCATCTTGGACGGCATGCCTCCTAAGCCCCAGCGCGGGCACATGCTCCATTTTTATTCAAGGAAATTCTACGAGTTGCACATCAAGGAAGACGTCGAAGAGCGCATGGCGTCCTTGACGAGGCGAGCTGGGCTGGCAGGAGAGGCGGGACCAAAACACATCGATGTTATCGCCAAAGTCACCGTCGAGTGCTGGGATCAAGAGACTGTGGAATTCCAGCAAGACTGCGAGTTGGCGATGGAGTGTGAGTACCAGCAGGCATTGAAGCACCCGTAGACGTACTACCTTTGCGAAATATCCCGATGCGGGTCAGGGCCCGTTTTACAAAATATCGCGAGTCTCGTCTACCGTGAGAATTCCATTCTTGGGGAGTTTGTCGGCTGCCCGGCATCCCTCGCTTGTGTATTAGCATGCTGCTTGGCACTACGGCAGGCATCTGGCCATCAGTCGTGAATGGGGAATCGCCTGCGGGCTCCTCAACGTTGCGGCACCTCGGCAGACCCTGTCCCTATGCGGTTTTACATGCAGTTTTCCCCAAAAAGTCATCTTATTACCGAAAACGGACTACTTAATCGTCGTCCTCCCCGCCCGATTCGCCGCCCGCGGAGCCTTCCTCCTCCTCTTCCCCATTCTGCTCCTCCTCCCCGCCCTCCTCTCCATCCACGCCATCGTTCCCATCCTCCTCGTCGGCCTCCTCTGGATCCAATTCGTTCTCCTCTTCCTCGTTGTCGCTATCGGTCCCAGCGATCCGCTTATTCAGTCGCAGCAAAACGGCGTCGTCCACGTCCTCGAGACCCATCAGCGGGGCCCACAACTTCTCGAAAGAATCCGCGAGGTCGTTGTAAAGCGCGGCTTGGCTAGTCGCATAGGCTGCCGCGCCCTCCGCGTGGCGGCCCTCAAAGCCTGTTGGCGCTCGGCGCTCCAGCCACCACCGAGCCTTGTGACGCAACGCCAAGGGGGTGCGACGCATCTCCTCCTTTAACAGCTGGACTTCCTCCGTCCAGCGTCGCGTCCTTGCCCAGGCCTTGCACCATTCGACACGCAACCCTGCATTCAGAATCAGCTATTTGAATAAAAAAAAATGGAGCGAGCGCCACATGCCTCATACGACCGCCTCGGACGTCCCCGCGCTGCTCGTGTCGACCCCCATCCAGATCCACGACATGGTTCTCCTCCCCTCGCCCGTCGGGTCCTTCCGCCGCTGCCCCTCCTGCACGCCATCTCTCACGTCCTCCTCATTCGCCACCTCCCCCTTCCCCCGTTTCCTCCCCCGTCGCTTTCGCTCGCTCACCACCGCCCGGTCCTCTTCCTCATCCATGCACCGCAAATCCTTCTTCGGATCCAGGCGGTGCCAATCGACGTTCGCCTCTCCTACCAACGCCCGCTTCGCCTCCCACGCCGCAATATACTTCTCCCCCGCTATCCGCATCTTCTCGTCGTTACGATCCATCAGCCCGCGAGCCCGGGTCGTCGCGCCCTGGTGCTGAACCTGGCTCCCTTTATACGTCCGAAACCGCGACTTGATGTGAAGATAATTGCGAATTCCGTCGAGCGCACTCCTGCACTGCGCATCGCGGAACCGCTGTTCAATTCTATCCACCCCTTTGTTACACCCGGAAGCTCGCAGCTCCGCCGACAGCGCCGAGGGAAGGAATAGAGGCACGTTCTCTGCTAACATGCCTCCCTCTTCCCCCGCCGCGACGGGGCGATCTGCGAGCGCTTGAAGAGCTCCCGGCATATAGACCGCCTGGAGTTTCCGGAACCGCGCAACGTAGCGCGCCAGCTTCGTGCGGCTCTCGACTACGTCGGCCGAATTCTTGCTGGACTCTGACTTCTGCGCGATCGCGACAGCGACTTTGATGCGACGCCTGTAGCTCCTCAGCTGTCGATCTCGCTAAATAACCGAAGTCACTCACTGTTGTTCCTCCAAATCAAGCCCGGCGATGATAAACGCGCTCGGGCTCACATTGTTGATCGGCAAGACACCCCGCTCTTGTTCAGCCGCTTCCTCCTCCACACATTCGAGGCGGACGTCGTGCTCATTTGCGCCTGAAGAACGATCAGCCACCTTTCAAATAAAATCTCGACGGCGCACTCACCAGACTTCGGTAACTCGTAAGGGTTTGGGCTCGTCCCATCAGCCTCGAAAGCCAGTACCATGGCGACCCACTCCTCCACGTGCTCCCCCTGGTTCTCCGTGAACGTCGCGAGCGAGTCGCGCTGGAAATTGCGCTCGGGGATCGCCCTCAGCAACCTCTTCCTCAGCAGTGCACCCAATCCCACGAGTTTTTGCCAATTCCAATGGCCCCAGTGGTCGTTCAGCGTATCCTGACGCGACCCTGGCCCCATTTCGCGTGTGCTGGTCGCGACCGGCCCGATGTTGGCCCACGGGCGTTCGATGCCCTCGCCATCCGTACGCCCAGCTCCCGGGGTGTAGTTGAGTGAAAAGTTGAGCTGGCAGGCAAGTTTGTGACCGTAGATATGGAGCTTCGGGATAACAAAGCGAAGGAGGGACAAAATCAAATTTAATTTGATTCCGTTAGGCATCTCCTTCATTCGCTCGATCAGATACTTGCTCCACTGGCAACAAATGTCGTAGGACAAGTACTTGCGCAGGCGCCAATAATGGTGGCGCAAAAGGGATCCCAAAATATAGTCCATGTTGGCGTATCTAGATCGCTTCGTCAGCTTATTCCCGTGGGTGAACCGTAAAACGCAACGCACCTCTCCCCTTTCTGCAGATCCGCTGCGCCGTTACGCTGCACGAACTCATGGCGAGCGCATACACCCAGTCCCACGCCAGTAGCCCCGTACCCACGCGAAAATTTAGTGTTGGCGTAGTCGAGCGCCGCCAGACCACTACACGTACTCATCTGCAATATATAAATTATCTGTTCCCGTTGAATCGTTCAAGCCAACACGTACCTCCTTCTGATCTGTAACCGACAGCAAAAACGTGCGGAACGGGCCGTCCTCCGTGAAGTATGACCAGCCTGACCCCAACCCAGGGTCCTTCAGCTCACTTGAGACGAGTCGACGCTTCAGCCGGAAGCAGGCATCGATAGCGATATAAAGAATGTACAAAAATCTTGCTCAAGTTCAGTACACCGCCAGAAAATCTCACAAACTTATAACATACCTCGGATGGGTGTATTGCAAGTCTGGCCATAAGAGTGGCCCAGCTGGACGCGTAGGCCGAGGGTCTTCAGCGAGACGCGTCTAAAGCACGCGCCATCCCACAACTGCAAAAGCAAAGTGAGCATGCGTCATGGAAAAAAAAAAAGGATGGCGACGCACCTCAATGCGGTCCAAGGGGTGACTGGCGTGGGCTCGCACAATACAACTCTTGCAAAACAAGTCCGGGATGTCGCAGTCTACGCAGCGGTAATGTGGAGTTTCTCGTGGCGCGGACGGCAGGCAGGTTGGGCAGTGAGTCAAGCACACATCTCCGCGTCCGTTGAGCCGGACGAATTCAGCCAAATATTCGTCTTGCAGTGGTGTCCACTCGCGCAATGGCCAGTCCTACATGTAACATTTTCGGCCGAAATTTTAAGCCGAATAGAAGCTAGGAAGAACGCACCGATGACAAGTAACATTTGGCCCGTGGCTTCACACCGGCCCCAGAACTTTGCCGGATTGGAGAGGGTGGTGCCGCCAAGTCATCGAATACATATTCGAAACCGTCTCCGACATCCGCAAAGAGATTTGGCCTTGATGCAACAATGCGTGCCTTCTTCTTGACCGGCGAAGGAAGTTCCACCTCATGAGTTGTCGTGTGGGTACGGCGCCGGTCCGCAGAGAGTGATTGAGTGGTGAAGGCCGATGTCTCGCCCAGAACGTCGGCCAGGGTGAAAGAGTCGTACTCTGTTTCAGCGCGGCGCTTTTGACGCGTTTTGGACGAGGACATCGGGCGCTTCTTTGGCGTCAAATTCGCTGAAGGGCGTGCTTTTCGGACCTGAGGTCCGAATACCCTCACCCGTGACTGATGGGTACTTATGGGAGATTTTCTTTCTGTCGTACTTTCGCAAGTAATTCAAAGCCACGCATTCAATCAAAATTTTAATGACTCGGTAACGACAGGCAATCTCTCGACTTATAAACTAGACGAAAGAATAAATAAGATAAGGTAAGTTGACGCCGTGATAAAATATGTGATCGGGAGGAAAGTCAGTCTTTGTTCTCGGCCGGAGCACGCACGGGGAACGTCAAGCCCGACCAGCTGTATTTTACCTTGCTCTCGTCGTGTCGGTCGTCATAATCCACCTCCAATCCTTCTTCCTCCGGGAAGTGACGGAATGGTCGCTCGCACATGACCGTCCGGCAGTCAGGACAACGCCAGTCCCACTCGAGCCAGAGTCGAATGCAGACATAGCAGTGGCTATGCCCGCACCGATACCTGGCGCACGAAAATCAGGCCGATGAAAATGAGATGAATGTAAAGCTTACGACACAGGATGAGATTTGACTTGTTGACAGATTCCGCAAAGTTGATGCGAGCGCTCGGTTGTACGGGGGGGTGGTCGCGCGCCTCCCACGTAAAGGTCGTCGGTCAGCGCGCGCGAGCGGAACCTGCGGCGGCCGGCTTCCAGGATGGTCTCCGCGGGTGGATCCAGAGGAGGGATCTCGCTGTCTGACTCGCTGAAGTCCTCGTCGACGGCCTCATCATTGGTCCCGCTGGAGGTCGCAAGCGCTCGACGCGCCTCTGCGAGCTCCTCCCGCGTCCAGTTTGCCCACGGCACGCGACTCAAGTCCCGTGTGCTGGTCGCCGTAGGTCGGCTGTCCGCCCACGCCCACACCCGCTCGACTGACTCCCCATCCGTCCTCACGGCCTGGGGGAGGAGATGGCCTTCCTCGTTCTGCTCGGCGACATACGCGGCAGACGCGGCGACAACTACCTCGGCGTCGACACGTCGAGTCAAGGCAGTCGCCCGCTGTCCGGGGGAAGCCGTACCCTCAGCCATGGCGCGAGCCATATGGACCGCCTCGCACCGAGGTGCCGCGGGTGCCAGTTCTGCCGCCCACCTTCGCTCATCCCAGAGAAGCAATTCTTCTCGTGCTGTAATACCTAATGTTAATCATCTATGAGGCAGCGGGAAGAAAGCGAAAACCTACTCCATGTCGAGCCGATTCGTCCCGATTGTTGATTCGACGATGCCATAGGGAATGAGCCAAGTTTTTGAAAAAGAATTTGGAGGAGGGCGGTGAGGAGAAAAAAGGCCAAGGCCTCACGTGTCGCGTCCTGCCACTTCCGTTTTGGGCTCGGCTAGCTCATGGTGCAGTACGAATGCTGCAACGAGACTTCCAGTGTTAATATTATTGTGGTTTGTGTGCCTAATAAACGTACCTTATGGACAGATTATTCATGCACACTTTCAAAACAAATGTTTGAGGAGACGAGTCTAGATTTGACATTTTATATCACTTACCATTTCCCTCAATTCCAGCTCGTGCAGAGCCGCTGATCTCCCAGGATGTACAGTACACCTCTGTCAGAGGACCTTCTTTTCTATTCCACCTAGCCACTAGGCTTTCCTGGAAAACCGGTTCAGCGGAAGGGCAATGTATCGCCGCATACAATTGCCAACCTCTCATGCACGGCGAGTGGAAGGTGGTTGCAGATCGTGCGATATCGGTCCCTGAGCTCTTTTTCTTGCCCTCGAACACGGATAAGCCGCTGTGGTAATGTGCTGTTGACCAAAAGTCGTTTTAATACAAGAAGGTAGGAATATTGAATTGCGACTTACTACTGGGTGTTAGAGAGTGCCTGAGATATCCCAAGACAGGCCAGGCAATCATACATCGTCGAGGGTATGTTCTGGATGTAGCGCGATGAGGTTACTGTGAATTCTGGGCGCGCGAACATACCATATATCTCCTCCAAGGAGGATCCAACCGCGTGCCTGCAGTTTGCTGTCCAGGGACGGTGTATCAAGGTCGAATACACCCTCCTGCACCCCCATGTGGGGCTCAATCGTCGCAAGCAGAATAAACATCGCGATTTTCTGGAGAATAGGACGGACCGGGAATGCCGGGCCGGACGGCCCCTCTATCCCGGTAGAGAGGTAAAAAAAATTCTGTAGACGCGGTTGATCTGTCCGAGTGCCCGAGACATTTTTTTCGACATGCAGGAGTGGCAAACACACCTTATAATAAAAAAATCCGGGGAGTAACAGAGCTATACATCTCGAGCCGAGTGAAACTTTCCGCGAATGACCCTCGTGAGCCCGTCTCGTCGACGAATATTGATTTGGGTCGACCTGCAGAGGCAGGGATAGCTGCTAACCATAGCGTTCAGTTATTAGACAGGTTAATATAGATGGCTGAAAAAAAATTGGACTCGTACCTAAAAACGACCTGTCCATAGGTCTTTGACAAAGTACGAAAACTTTCTCGTTTGGCGAAAACTGGTCAAAACAAAAAGTCAGGCCAACAGGTCCATCTCCGACATATACGATACCGACAATCTGATAGAAAATTTGGATCAGGTCGAAATTGGCTACCTCGGAGTGGCTGATGCACTGTGAGCTCTCCGATGTATGGATGAATAAAGTTTAACATTTTATTTTGAGTGTGGAGAGGAAAAACACGCACCAAAGCCTAGTTGTTATTCATATATACCCTAAAACCTTCCCCAGACAGCACTCAAAGACCCCGAAAGTTCAAAGCGTCCAGATTTCGTACGCGACGTAGGTTTCAGGATTGTCGCAGTTAGATCAGGTTGTGCACGGTGGATGAAGAGGTGTTTGTGACAAATGTTGTTGGTATAGCATACGAGTACAAGGGCCGGATGTTCCGAGACCGAGAAATGGGCTGTGGATGGAGGATGGAAGAGCGCGTTTTGAGAGTCATTAGGACGCATTAGGAAATGGTCACAGTAAGTCACGTACAACAGCCACTGATGCTCTGGTCTTTTTCCTCATGATTGCTAACTAACTCACTCCCTCCGCCATGAACGTCGACAACCTGGTTAACGCCACCGCCGCCCTGAACCTCGGCGCCCACTGCTGTGACACTTGTTGCCGCCCGACCTTTTTCTTCCTCTCCAACGATCCCCCCGAGGAGGTGTTGTCGCGGTCCGCGAAACGGAAGTTCTACGTGGTCAAGAAAGGTGCGGTGGGTTCGGAAGGTATCTACACGCACTGGTGAGCAAATCGTATATATTCCCCACGAATTACTCTTGAAATCTGCAGGGATGTGGCGAAGACGAAGGTAGAGGGCATCTCAGACGCCGTCCATGAATCTTCTAAGACCGCGAACGGAGCGCGCGCCATCTGGGCGGATTATTGTCACCGCTTCCACGAGCACTCCGCCCCACAACCCCTCGACGGTCGCGCCCCTCCGCCGTATGAGCCAATTCCCGGCGCGGCACGTCAGTCCCAATCGCGTCCGCACGCACCAACGCGACCCCACGGCGGCGCGTCGTCGATGCGCACCGCGCCTTCGGCTACGCAGCCAACGCTCTCAAGTACGCCGTTCGCCCCTCGCCCGCCGTCTACTCCGCGCAGGCCCACGCGATCACCGTCCACGCTGCACATACCCTCGCGACCACGAGGCTCAAACGCCACGGGGGCTTCTCCGCACAAGTTTTATCGGGTGTGTGGGAGTCCGCGAGTACTGATTGTCCGGTAAGCGAAATCATATCCGGCGGGGGACCGCTCATACATTGACCGACAGAGAGGATGCGGAGGCCGAGCTGCGCGCTGGCCTTGGTACGACGCTGTTGGTCGGCGGCTCGCTGGAGGCGGTGGAAGGCGATGATGAGGTCACCCCTGTGGGCGGCGGCCCCATGTTCTACCGCGTCTTCAGTAGCCCGCGAGTCGCGACGAACCGGTATGACCATGTGTCCATCAATCATGCGGGCTGCACGCTAACTTTTCCCTAGCGACTCCGCCCTCGTGGAACTCGTCGCAACGGGGGCAGGGGGACTGCTGGTGGGGAGCTCGCTCGCGGCCGTCAATAGCTAGTTTTTTTGTTGTTTTCGCTATGCTGAACCCGACTTCGTTGGTTTCTTCCGCTGAACACACCACGAGAGCCAAAAACAAGGGATACATTAAATACTAAGTTACGCACAAGCAAAACAACAAAAGGAGAAGAAAGCGAAAATATGGGATTAGAAATTGGGAGGCGGCGGGTCTAGGCAACATCTTCGCCGGCAAGCTCTGCCTGCGTCGAATCGGGGGCAAGGATCTGGTGGGCGAGATCAACCTGCGTATCCTGCAGGGAGGCAACGACGGTGGCGAGGGAGAGCACCCTGGGCGGAAGAATCAGCAGGCAAATTTTTCGATAAGCGAGGAAGATACCGTACCTGAATGCCTCTAGCGCGTGAAATCTTAGCTCTTGCATGGCATTGCGACCCGTGCCCACATTTGCGCCACGAGAGGAGGGTGCAAGCGTCTCCCAGGCCTCAAGGATGGGCTCGCAGTCGATGAGGAAGCCGTGCTGAATCCATTGGTTGAGCGCGAGGTCGCTGATGGGCTCGGGGACGACCAGTAGACGTTCGGGGCTGTTTGTTTGGTATGAGTCTGGGGATGCGTGTGGGGATGAGAGGGAGAATTTGTACCTTGCTCGCCGTTCCGGCAAAGGCGAGACAGGCGCTCCCTTGAGCATCCCCCGGGGAAGATCTCTCCATGACCATGGAGTGCCAGCGCCCCAACTGCGCCACGCTTCTGCTGGATTGATGCCGACGCCGTCGTGGGAGGTGGCATCGTCGCTAGCGGTGACCCAGTCGCTAGCGGGGCCGTGGTCCTCGTCGTCAGAAGGAGGGGTCACCCAGCCGCCACCAGGGAAGCCGCTTGTGGCTTCCCAGTCGCCAGGGGAATAAGTGCGTGGGGGGTGTTCGGCGTCGTCGGTGTCGAGAGGGCCAGCGTCCTCGTCGACGGAGGCAGCATCTTCGGCGTCGGGCTGCTGCGAAGGGCGGATGGTGCGAGAAGGAGCTGTAGCGAACAAATGAGTGAAAAAGAAAAAGGGAGGAAAAGAAAAATGTACGCATAAGATGAGTGAAGGAGTCTCGGAAAGGCAAGAGGATTATTTGTTTGAAGGGAAAGCACCAAATAGGCTCGAGCAAACAAACGCGTCGGCGAGCGTGTCAGCCTGGAATTCAAGACATGTCGCGTTCGACAACTAAAGTGCCTGCACCGACGAGGGGAAAGGCCAAATCCAAGGCAAAAAACGGGGATGGCGCGCCGAAGAAACCGGGGAATCCCGGAAAATTCAAGGGCGAGCAGCTCAAGTTCCTGGAGAACCAGTGCCCAATCTATCTGGGGCAGCAAGGGCGGGGGAAAGTGACCGACTTCTTCGCCAAAATGTGGCCGCTCTGGTGGGAGGCGTTCCCCTGGTACACAGCAGTGCAGGGTGTGGCGCCGGGGACTGCTTTGGCAACGGGTGCTGCGGCGTCAGACGACAACGTGAGCGCAGCTGCTTTGGAGAGCGGCGGCGCGTCGGTGAACTCGTCGGCGGGAGTGGACGCGTCGGCAACCGTGGACGGAAACATCGACGCGTCACGAAGCGGCAGTGCAGGGGCGTCTGACGGCAAAGGACCCGCAGCTGCGGTGAGCACGGATGGCGCGGCTTCTGCAGACAATGGGGAGACATCGGCGGGCGGGGAGGCTCTAGTGGTGGTCGTTCTCGACGTGGGGGAATGGCCGGCGACCGGGGGAGTGGATCCCGCGCTCGAGGCGACGGTAAAAGCGCAGACAATTGCGGTAGGCGCGAGTGCTCGTTGGCGAACAGAAACAAACTGACTCCTTTGGTAGCAAATCAAAAGGTGGTTCTCGCACCAGAAGACGACAGCGAACCGTGAAAGCAAGAATCCTTTCGTAAATTGGCTCGACACGTTCGAGCGGCCGCATATGCCGCGCAAACTCGCCCCGCACAAATTCTACATGCAGCAGGACAAATATGCCCCAGCAGTAGAAGTACGATTCCAAGAGAAGTGGCCGGTCGCTGGCCTCGATCAGAAATTCGCCTTGGACTTTCGTTGCAAGTGTGCGAAGGATTTGCTGGACGAGGAGGAGGATGACGTCCGCACGGAGCTGGCAGAGGCGCTGGAGGCAGAGCACGAGGCGGCGATGACGGAGTACTATGGGCGCGCGGAGGCAATGTCGAATCCCGAGTTACCAAGCGCAGCTAAAATGGATGCGTAAGTTATTTGCATGTGGAATAATACGACCCAATCCGACTCACGAGTATAGATGCCGCAAGAATCTGGTTACAGTGGCGCAGCCATTCCTCGACGGCATCGCCAAGCTGACAGGGTTCCACGTCACGCTTCTGGCTGGTGCAGGACCTCCGGCAGGGAGCGAGAGATTCACGCTCACGACGTGAGTGGGGCGATACTGGCTGTAATGCTTGTTGGACTAATTCGCGTGAAAAGAGTGCATTCCGGACGCACCGTGAGCATAGGCGGCGTACCGGGCCAGACATTCTCGGAATGGGACGTGGCGGGCTTCAAGAGGAACGTTCTGGGCCAATTCATGAAATTCCTGTTGGAGACAAGCGATCGTGAGTATTCGAGCAACTTCGGAGGGGACGTAGATGCTGACTTAAAGTAGATTCCGCAACGCTTGAGGTCCCCGGTACCGGTGGCGCTACCTGGGCCATCCCACCGCCCACCGTTCCACCGACAGCGCCTGCAGCGAGCGGAACACCACTGCTCCCCGCCCCATCAGTGAGCACGATACCCATGGACCTGGAGCCGGTGGCCGATGGGATGGAGGACGGGGAAACGATCACCCCAGGTCCAATGGGGACGGAAGAAGAAACGCGAGGCAGAAAGCGCAAGAGGCACGCAGAACCGCCGGAGGAAACACCATCCCCGGCGGTGTCGCGAAGATCGTCGCGTGAAAATTCACGGAGCCCAAGCCCCGACCCACCGTCGCCTCCCCCTCCTCCTGCCACCGTGTGGAGCCATACACCCGCATTGCCTGCTGGATACGAACTCATGCCGGCGATGAAGGACCTCCTGGAGACTCTGTCAACAAACGAGCGCCGGGAGCGCTTGTACCAACTCGGGAGATTGTCCAAAATGGAGTTTACGCGTGAGAACGCGCTGGTCCGAAACAGGGCGCTTCTCGAGAGGCTGAATCTGAAAGACGCGACGAAGGAAATCCTGAGCCCAGCGCTCGTTGAAGGACACCCGCGGCCACGACCACGACCCGCGAATAAGTCGGCGGCGCAAGAGGGCCCGACACGCAAGTCCTCGCGACTGGCAGGCCAAGGGGCAGAGGGTAGAGGGGGAGAACCAGCCGGGCGGCAAGGCGGGGGTGAGGAGAGCGGAGGGGACGTGGGCAGATCAAGCATCGACCACGAGGAGGGCGGGCATGAGGAAGAGCGTGCGATGGAGAACGGTGGCGAGAAGGAAGGCGGAGCGACGGAGGACGGTGGCGAGAAGGAAGGCGGAGCGACGGAGGACGGTGGTGAGAAGGAAGGCGGCGCGATGGAGGACGGTGGCGAGAACGAAGGCGGCACGATGGGGGATGGTAGCGAGCAGGAAGGCGGCGCGATGGAGGACGGTGGCGAGAAGGAAGGTGACGAGGAGGGGGAACAGGACAGCAGCGAAGGAACGCGGCGGCCGAAGTGGATGTTAGACGGTTTGACACTGCTCCGAGGTTGCCCGCAGGGAGGAAGCGAATGGGACGCGGTCGTGGAGACGTGGACCCAGCTAGAAAAGGTCTACGCGTTCCAAACTTCGGTCAGTCGCTTGCGTTCCGGAAAGGCCACTACGACTTACCTCCATCCTCTGATGCAGAGCGCTAACTTGCCTTCGCCGGGAAAGGTGAGGCCAGAAGAAGTACATCAGTGGCTCAAGAACGGCCGCTCGACGACGAAGAAAATTAAAGTAAAAAGCCAAGAGAAGCTGGTAAAGGATTGGTGGAAATGGTGGGGCTGCCTGGCCCCCGCGTGGCGCAACAAAGAGGAGAACGGGGTGCTGAAGACCGGGGAGACGAAAGGAGAATGGGGTCCCCTGGTACATCCGGGTGCGAAC
Source organism: Mycena albidolilacea (assembly GCA_029282495.1). Lineage (NCBI taxonomy): Eukaryota > Fungi > Basidiomycota > Agaricomycetes > Agaricales > Mycenaceae > Mycena > Mycena albidolilacea. The sequence continues at coordinate 23,227 of JARIHO010000141.1, read as the reverse complement.
AGCATGCTAACCGTGCTTCTGCCATTGGTGTGGTGGAAGGAAGGCGAACCAGCAGACGCGGCGAGCGAGAGTTGGCTCGCCGCCGTCCGCGATGTGTTGTGGGTCCTCCAAGGCCTGTTGTCCGCGACTAAAGAGAAGTACGTAGTATTCCTTTCCCACGTTTTGACACTAATCGCCGTGTTGTCTCCTTTAGCGCCGACACTTCGGCTGGCACAGAGAGGGCGCGCAAACGCCAGCGACAGGTTAAATAGCATGAATAGCAATCAATGAATTACCCAGTTGGGCTTCCTACTGATGGGTAGGCCCAAACGGGTTTCGTATGTCTTGTTATCCGGGGTAGCATCCGGCAATGTGCGAAACCGGGCAAGCCCGAGCCTGCCGCCGTGCCGGGAACTGATCTTAGGTTAAGCGAGAGTGATTGCTGAAGGTCCAGCGACCGCCGGCAAGCGGCGCTGATCTGAGGCTAAGCGACGATACGCGAGGAATGCCGAACGGCCGCCTGGCAAGTAATTTGACCACATTCCCACGCCAGACAAGTCTCGCGTTATTTTGTAAAACGGTCCCCGAGTCCCTTTGGGATATTTCACTATTGTACTACAACATGGGCTGATTGAAGGGCTGGGAGGCTTCGTTGTCAGACACCCCTATGAGGACTGCAGAAGAGATCGCTGTGTTAGTGACTTACCCCGTGTGCATTCAAGTCGCTGATGCCAATCTCATCAATGCAGGACATTCGCCAACGCAGCATTCTACTTGCAACCATTCGTCGACGCGATCCAGCAGTGGTTTGGGATGTGTGTGACGGTACTGCTTGCTGGGCCAATCGGAGAACGAGATGGCAAGATTGGTGTGCAAAGGTGAGAGTACAGCCGCCATGTAATTACGGCACAACTCATACAATCTTGACAGTGTGAATGCAGGAAAGACAAGAGGCTTGTCGGCGGTCGATTGCCAAAATCTGACTGGCAAGGTTTTAGCGCCGTCGAGGCATGTATGATTAATTTTGCAAGGGAATGCTTCAGTACGTATTTTTATTTATTTTGTCCAGACATGGTGGATATCTACTTATCATGAATATTTATGGTAGGTGAGGCGGAATGTCGAGCACGAGTAGTGAGTCCGCGACCGTCGGCGTCCAGATCTGGGAGCAGCAGCAGGGCGCCAAATGCCTCTGTATTGGTAGGCGAAGAGAGGGGAGCAGCACTGCCTATCCCCGAAATGCAAGTGGCCGGCGCACAGACGACATCCACAGTGGAGAAGGATTCAGTCAACGGAGAAGGGGGAGGGGTTGGGGAGAGAGAAGAGGGAGACACGCAGAACGAAGGGGAAGAGCGAGAGAACGGTGGCGATGGTGCTCGTGGAGCCGGCGGGCCATATGACGAGCTTTGGCAGCGTGACGACCGCGCCGATTGGACGCCAGAGCTCGCGCGCGCGCACATGACGTTTGAGACTGGAAGGGGTTGGGGAGCGGAGTGGGGGGGATGTGTCAAGAAGTTCTTCGACTTCGAGGCAGCGTGGGGCTATGGCGAGGGGTCGTGGAAGATGGCTTCGAAAGTGTGTCCACGCCAGGTGACGGGGTGGCTGAACCGGGGAAGAAAATGGACGCTGCCACCGGCGCTCGGCGGCCTGCTGGGGAGACGAGAGGCGACTGGCCAAGCGGAGGAGCTCTGGGTTGGGCTGTTCTGGGCGTGGTGGCGGACGCTCCAGCCCGACGAACGTCAGGAGCTCGGCAACAAGGAGCTGTTGCGACCAGAGAAGGTGGACTGGAGTGGTATGGCGCAAATGCATGGGGACAACGGGCTCTTGCAGGTGATGGCAGTGTTGGTATGGTGGGGTGATGTGGTCCAGGAGCGCGGGAGAGAGGAACGAGAAGAGTGGCTGGTGGCGGTTATCAATGTAACCTGGGTGCTGGAGCAGCTGCTTGGTTCTGGAGAGATCGAGAAGTAAGCCCGAGGATTCAAGCGGATGACAGACAGATCACTCACGCTAAAAAAGGGACGAGGGCGAAGATGTTCCGGCGGACAGTCCAGCAAAAAAGAAGGGTGCGAAAAGCGCAGGTGGTGCTGCTAACAAGTGAGTCCGATCGTAGTCAAACGGCCAAGTGGAAGGACTCACTGTGGAAAAAGGAGGAAACGCACCGAGGAAGATGGCGAGGACAATAGTGACGAGGAACCCCAGCGAAAAAAGAGAGGCAGAAAGGCGAGATCGAAGGCCACAATGCCGCAAGTCCCCCGACGTGCAGCGCGGCTTCGTGGGGCCGATCCTGCAGATGCCAGTGGTCGACGGACAAGGCAGAAGACTGTGTAAGTGGCAATTAAATTCTGCGATGCGAGGCTGACGCCAATACGTACCCAGCGCGGGTGCAAGCGCAGTGAAGGATAAAGGAAAACAGCCTGAGAGGCCTAAACCGAATCCTTTGTACAAGAAGAATGGGAAGAATTAGTTATGCTGAGATGAAATATATACAAAGTCGCGCGAGCTCACTATTCTGAAAATATTATTTATGTCAAGAAAGGGAGGCGAGAAAGAAGGGCCAAGAAGCATTGAAAATGTGATTGAGGAGGTAATATCCGGTGAAAATTACAAGAGAAATCCCCAGTCGAGCTAGTGAGGGGACTTGGCGCCCGCACAACTTGGGGGCGAAGAGCCGTGGTTGCAGTGCTCTTGATGTCGGGTGAGCTCGGATTCCTCAGGTTGCCACAAATAAGCGCTCGGGTACCGGGCGCCAGACTTGAGGTAGGCGCCCAGCAAAGGGGACTCAACGTCGGCGCAGGAAGAAACGACTGGCGCTGAAGATGTGATTTTTATTATATATGTAAATGTACTTGAATACAGGATGCATTGTCTACCCTTTTGTATTTAAAGTGAGGGAATATGACGGGAAGGAATAAGGAGAATTCAAGGAGATAAGGAGTGTTGAAGGAGGTAGAGCACAAGGAAGAGTTGTACTAGAGGGATGTGGGGTGCCGAGGGAACCCGCAAAAGGGTGGATAAATAAGGAGCATACAAGGATGGCGAGGGAAATGCCGATGAATTTGATGGCAGTGACAGACCTGGTATTGGGGCACCCGGGCATTTATTCAAATCTGCTCGAGTTGCAACATACTATAATGTACTTCACTACATTACGACGCCATCTCACAAGGGCTAATGTTGGCCTGAGCAGTTAGCTAAAAGGGATATAATGTGTCTTGAACCATTAGAAGGACGCTGGACAACAGCCCTGGTAAAGGGTTGAAGTGGGAAGTCGCTAATGGAGCAATCACAGAAAGTGCCTTACCATCCTGGAAACGGATTGGGGCTACTGCACATCCCTGACTAAGGGCCTATTACGAGGGAACATCCTTCTGGACCAGAGGGATCATTATTGGACATCATCTGACATCTCCAGAACTGCCAAGAGGGGACTGGACTTGGTCGATCTGACAAATGACTAAGAAACCATACTCGAGTACTGGGAAGTGACGGCTATCACGATTTTCAGACAAATCACTTAAGCGGTTCAAGGCGGAACCATTTAAGCAGATGGTTACCAAGGAGGGTAACGGAGAGCTGACGAGGAGGTCGGCTAAAAGTTGACATATCAACAATATCCTATCACGATCGTTCTAAGCGATGTAGATCTTGACTCATTGCTAAGCTCGGCTCGTTGATGTTTCTTATAAATCTCTCTCAAATTTACTAATCACTTGATATCTGACAGGAGTTCATCGGCTAGCGGCCATACCACTAGTCATATACCCTGAACCCTATTGTTCGTTTGTATCAGTCTCGTTTATAATTAGAATCCTGTAACGTATTTAAGTGGATAGTTATGGGAGGAACAGCAGTGAATCTCACCCCACCTGTTGGACGCGAAGTTACTAGACTTCACGCTTAACCGGTAGAGTAGTCATTCATTTGGAGACACCCAGAAGCTATACCAAGTTTTGTTTGTTTTCCCTGTTTGAATATTATCTGTGTTGGATTTGGATCTTTATAAACGACGCATGGACATATTGGATAAAGTGAACGGACGCGTGGAATATAAGGAAATGGATCAGACTTGACAATTGGTTGTAATCTCGCAAGGATTAGCAATCACGAATACTATTTTGGAATCGGAATTCATAAGAATCACTTGCTTTACGCATCGGAGTACTATCTCCAAACCTAGACCCACATCATACAAAACCGTTGAACATAAAATCTTGTCTGTCTATCGCAATTGCGCCTAGAACAGATTTGAGCAAGTTTTATCTATACGACTTGTAGACCTGTAAAGTCTTGCTTCTCAAAGAGAACTAAAGTTCAAATTGCCACAATCTATACTGGATTGGAACCCCGAACTTGCACGAGGACTATAGCGTTTGAATTGTTATAGTTGCATTATCGAACCGCGTATTCATATACAAGGTTTGTGTTGTGGTTATTTCACCGCTAGCCCCATAGTCAGCGTTTCAGCGGTCAGTGCGGGGATGAATCTGATGGGAAGGAGGGATCCTGTCGGTGCGGGAAACCCTAGGGGAACGAATGGTCAAGGATTGCGGGGAAATGCCGAGGAATTTGATGGAAAGGAGGGAACCGGGCAGTGAGGAAAATCCCGGGAGGAACGAATAGTCAAGGATTGCTGATGCGGGGAAAATGCCGAGGAATTTGATGGAAAGGAGGGAACCGGGCAACACGGGAAGGCTCGGGGCATGAAATAATTTGCCAAGAAAAAATCAATTGATGAACGGAAGAGATTAGTATTTGTTGCCATCAAAAATCAAGTGGCTAACCGAGAGCAACCCAAAAGGGAGCAGATCAGCGATATCAAAAAAGAAATTAAGAATGCCGAACCGAATTTGCTAAAAGGGGTGATTTCCGGCAAATTTTCGGCCGGAAACTCCATTTTTTGCCCAGAGGCAAGTGCCCATGGACACAATACAATGTGGCTATAGTTGGCCTATAGGCCAATGAGCACTCACATTGCAATACTGCATAGGACAACGGCCGGCCACATTGCATTATTGGTACAGTCTCTACATAGCCCTACAACCCTCACATGATCCCTTCTTCTCGGTTGAGAATGCCTCCGTGTGGATCACATCCCACGGATATCAACTTTATCTTTAGCACAACAATGAGTGATGCTGGTAACAGTTCGGCACCATCAACTGATGAGTATAATGCCGTGTTATGATCAAACGGCCAGTTGCACTTGTTCAAAATGACTCCTATATGGCACAGCAAAAGTGGGACTGGATGAGTCCCACTCCCACTAAAGTTGTATATACTCTTGGAAAGGCAGCGAGGGAGTTTGTCACCAACTCTTCAAAAATTTCCAAACAGTGTTTGGTTGTCGAGAAAAATGGGTAAGAATATTATTTGCGACTCCAAACATGGTCATAGAACTAGAATAACACAATGCCTACAATGAGAGACAACTGCACATAAATTAGAAATTTGAGTGTGCACGAAACTGGCAGCGCATCCGCAAGATCTGAATGAGAGGACCATGCATTCCATGCATCTGCTGGGAGTGCCTTGGTTGAAAACTGGGTTCAGCGAAATGGATTTATTCACCATGATTTGATTGGCTCGATTCAGACCCATTCTCGGACCCTGCTTCCGTCATAACCCGGGCTCGCTCATCTCCATCGCACGTCACACAAGAGTTCCTATCATGAACTATTCATGTCCTGAGTGAATATCACCCAGTTTGCAGACTGAACTCACTATGTGCAAATGGAATGTGTGTTTCACTAGACAATTCATACAGCAGATGTCCGAGATGCAGCGCAACATCTTGGCTATCTGGATCAAAGCCTTTGGCCTGGTGGAACTGACAGATTCCGGCATAGACACTGGCATCCCATGACCTCCCAAAGACATCTGCGGAGAGTCTCAGAGAGGGGAAGCCGAGGCTGGCTGCATCTTTCCAGCTACGTGGGTTGGCACCGAATGGATCCAGGGACCAATAGGCTGGACACTCGGGCCATTTGAATGAAGAGAAACCAATTCGAAAATCTTCAGGTGGGCAGAGAAACAGAAAGCCTTTGGGTAGGGCAGCTGTAGTTGGGAGAATTTGGAGGCAAAATCGGACATAGTCCAATAGAACTGTACGAGCAGATCAATGTGAATAGCGGACCAGCCTGAGGTAGCATTTGTACCATAGTCCTCAAAATTGGATGAGATTCCGAGGTGCTTGAATATATGATTTGCTTGGCTAAGCCAATAATTCCAGTCAAGGAAACCAACACTTAGTGGAATGGTGGTCTTGGCTACAGCATCACTGGCACTGAGACTGGAAAATTTAACAACATCAGAGCTGGTCACGAGGAGGAGATGAATCATACCGGGTCCAGCCGTTCTCCATGACAACTCCCCAGTTGACCATATCCCAACGAGGTCTGTTGGGCCTGGAGTCGGTTCGCGGCAGGAAGGCAATCTCGACGAAATTCCCAAGCCGATTTCCCGAAGGACAGGAAATCACTGCACCAAGATTAAACGTAATTGGGTTGTAAACCAACATGTATTGGCGTTTTGAGAGCTGCCGATGGCATACTCTGTGATATTGTTCCAACGTCAAGAAGCCGAGGGCAGCAGCCTCCAGGCTCGGGGTGTTCAACGATTTGAATTCAAGTTGGTCGGATCTCCGATCCAGGTGGAGGTACAGGTAGAGACCAGAATGTCCGGGTACAAGGTCCACGCAGATTCGGCCGGTTGAACGACGTATGAAGAATGTACACTCTAGACCGGACTAGGTATGTCAAGATAATAATATTGCAATCAGTCGTGTGAACTCACCACTTCGCGTTGAAAAGTGGAGAAGAAGTAATCCCGGACGACCTACACAGGTTTTAGGGCCCTATCATCAACATTGAGTGTTCATACATGGAACTCTGCGTTCTGAGAAAAATTGAGATGTATTTGGTAAGTAAGAAGTGGCAGATACATACAATGTAAGCATAAATATACACGTTTGAAATAGGTGAGTGCTGATGCAGCTCCACGAAATCTTGGAATGGTATCAACTCTATGTTCAATTTCTCAGTATCGCCGTTTTAAAAATTTTAGATCGCACCGTCATGAAAGATTGTAGCGTGGATATTCTTTGAGCTCGCGGTGGCGCGAAGCTGAACAATATTTGGATGGCTGGATGCACTCAGTGGCCTTGCTCGTGCTTGAGATAAATGAATGACTTGCCGCACGGCCATATATTTCGCAATATCTTGCCGCCATTCCTGAGAACAGCTAGTAAGCCCTCACATCAATACACGGAATGCCACGGCGCACCTCTTCCGCCTTCTCGCCTTGATACGTGGCCACCGTCACACTCGAATTTCCGCAGTCTATTTGGGCAGAATAGACTCTTCGAACGCTGCGTCGTTCACGCCGGTAATCCGCAACACCAGAGTGCTTGTTCAGGCATAATTCACGCTGCAAGTCTATATCTCCCATCGGGATTCGTCGAAAATCTGCACAATATTCTGCTCAGCGCCCTTCATGAGCCAGCCGTCCTGAAAAGAATCACCGGACGGGACAGTCGGAGTGGTGTGATAGTAGTTTGTCGTGGTGGTGTTCGTGAATGTTCCACCCGCCACGGTAAAGTGGTGCGAACCCGAGAAAGCACCATACATGAAATAGGCGCCGATAAGCCACGACTTCAATTCAACTACTCAAGCGGCACTGAAGTACTCACGAGGCATATTCAGGGTTCTCCGTGGGCGGTCCAGAGTTGAAATCTTCATTTGTATGGGTTTCATCGCCCATCGCTCATGGAGGGAAGAGTAAGAGAGGGTAATCACCAGCGTTCGCTCAATTTAAGAAGGGCCCAAAATAGATGCTTATGCTGTGGGATACAGCCCCCGAGGCGGCGCAAAGAACCCTGATGGAAGATACACGACACCGTATATGCTTCAAGGCTATTGGAATCCAGACCCCATGACACGCGTTCCATCAGGAAGTGAAGGTAAGGAAAACATAGATTGTATTCATTCACCCGATTTACTGGTGGACAGCATTGTATACGACAGGGAGGCAAGGAGGGAGCGAGGAATTAAGCAGGAGGTGGTCGCGGGGCGCACCGGACGAGGGAACAAGTCGGGAGGGCTGGAGAGGCGCGGAGCCCATCTGGAGTCAACGCCAGACTCGGGCATGTGCAGCGCGACGTTGCGCTCTGCAACACAACGCCGCGAGTTGGTCTGCCCCCGCTCTGGCGCGAGCCAAGAGCAGACGTCCGTGCACGGGCGTGGTCGACATTGGCGCCTTCGAAGCGGCTACATTGCAGGAAAGGAAGGGGTGGTACGAGGGAGTAGGGGACCAAAGGAGGACAGCGAACGAGAACGAGGGAGAGGAGTAACAGGGAAGGAGTGGGAGGCCAGAGGATGGCTGGAGCCGTACAGACATCGCGTGCCCGTGCAGGTCGTACAGTCGAGCTTGAATCTGGAGCTGAGTGGGGGTGTGTGACCGGAGTCAGGAATCAGGAATCGCACGCAGATTCGGTGGATCTCAAGCGCGCCTTGGGGAAGACGTGTACAGCTGGCGCCGTCCACTTGAGCTGGTTGGGTCGGGTCGACTGGGGAGAATGCCGTGCGTGCCGCGAAGCGTGCCTGGATGGAGCGCAGCGTAGTAGCGGTCGTGCAGCTGAACTTGAGTTTGCGGACAGGGGAAGGGTCCACTGCGCAGCGCTTGCACGTTGGACTTGACCTTGAGGGAGTGGCGGTGCTGAGCAGGAGCCGTGTGAGAAGGCTGCGTGAGAGAAGGGCGGCCGAGAGCGTGAATGTAGGGCAGACACGACGGGGAAGGGACTGGTGCGACGCACCGGCGAGCCCGTATCCATCTCCATCTCCATCTCATCGCGCAGACACCGCCGTGGTTTGCAATTCGCATGCGCAGGGAGCGGGCAGGAGTTGAGCCGGGGGCTGGCATTGAAGACGATGAGAGGGCAGGCGGACGTCACTGATCGTGAGCGCGAGTGCATCGCGGGCACCGAGCAGCGTAGTGTATGTCCCGTGGACTTGAGAGGGGTGGGTGCGCGCCAGCGTGCGACCTGTATAATGGTGTGGTAACGTCAGCGCCCAATGGGCCCATAGCGGAGGAGAATAACGCGAGCGACGCACCTGCGAGCCTGTTGCATACGCTGTGAGCGAATCGCTAGGGCGGAGTCAGCGCAGGGTGTGTCGAGCAGCGGCGCGGCGTAGCTCTGGGTTAATTCAAGGGGCGCTATGCAAGACCTACATCAGCGAAGAAGCCAGTAGGATGAGGCCCACCTAAGAACTCAGTGCAGCCAGTTCCTAACCATTTGGTGTGCGCCCAGTTGTTCGAGAATGTGAAGCGCTCCGCCCCGCGACTCGGTGCGTGCGCCATGTGCGTAGGGAAGACAAGAGCGGATCCGCTGAGTGGGCGGTCCAGAACAGTGGATGCTGTGAGAATGGGAGAGGGGGAGGAGAAGTCGCCAGGGGAGAAGGTTTTAATCAAGTTTTACTTCACCGGCATTTGCGAATGTTGGGCTGACGTCGACATGGTCGGAAGGAAGCCGACAATGTTAACCAACAGCCAGAGATCCAAACAACCGCTATTGCCCCGATATGGGAACTTTGGCCGAATGCAAGCAAAATCGATGCAGCAGCGCGAGTATGATAAAAAGAATATATTTCAAACATAATAAAGAATGCGATAGTAATATTTTTTCAGTTCCTAAAAGCAACGCTCTCCTCCATACACAATTCACGTGGGACCAGAAATGAATAGGGCCCCCGTTCCGATCAAGATTTCCACCTCGCAAAATGGCCCGTTGAAAAACGGCCGTTTCAGCGGTTGTTGCGGGTCTTTCGGTCTTTCAACTGTACTTTCAAACCGCCCATTTTGTGTAAAATCGAGCCAGCCCGGAGGCCAGCCGAAAAGAAAGTCGGTCGAATATCAAGCACCCGCCCAGCGCAGCGAGCAGTGCGCGCTCGCGGGTGTCATATGGCCCCGGCGTGTTTCATCATAACACAAGAATAAAGGAAAGGAAGGGGGACTCACAGTCCGAGATAACGCTACACCTGCTCGCACGCACGTAAAGCGAAGAGGCATTCTACGCCTCGCCCTCGTCGTCCTCGTCCGTGAGCTCCTCTCCCTCCGCACCCCCCGGTGCGCCGCGTATCTTTCACGCCGCGCCCACGCGCGCCCGTCGGTGTAGGGGTTTATCCGCAAAGGGACGAAGAGGGTGTACAGCGGGCTGCGGGATGTAGTTCAGCATGGAGTTATCTTGAGTAGTGGATAGGAGAGCGGGAACGCGGCACGCACTATCCGTTTTCCCCCACGTTGAAGAACAGCTCGAGGTTGCGGCGTTTCCTGTAGTATATAGTATGAGCAGAGATGGGCTGCACCACCGACGACGTACCCGAGGTCGTAGGAGTTGATGAACGTCTGGACGTCGGGTCAGCGATTCAGCGATTTAGGTAGGATGCGATGATGCGCACTTCGTTCCGCGCCTTCGTCATCCTGCGATACGTGTCGTGGTCCTGCGACTCGACGGTCGTCTCTCCATGCGCGACCGTCCAGAGGTGGAAGCCGCACATGATGCCGACCGCGAGGGCCATGACGACGGCGAGGATGTACACCAGGATGAACACGATCTGCGGGACGTGGTGCGGCCGGTCGAACTGTTCTCTTTATCAGAACGACCAGCAGCGGAGGAGTTGATGATCGCGCACCGTATAAGTCGCCCCCGCCCCCAGCGCCTGCAGGACATGAGGGAAGCCCGTTATGCTGAGGGAAATGCAGGCAATGACAAGGTATGCCATGAACATGACGAAATGTCGCTCGTTGTGCAGGCCGACGCATTGGTTTACCCCTGCGTAGAATTTCAGTGGGGGTTCAAGGAAAGCGAGGGACGGTACCTACACTGTAATATTATGAATAAGGATCATTGTTAGCAGAAGAGCGCGCGCGACGTACCGGGCAATGGTGGTCATATTTGAGTACACGGCGCTTGGAGATGCGACAATGGTGTGCTCGCTGCCCGGACGCGTCAGCTGGAACGATGAAGCGCGGTGACTGCGCACCTCCGGCCTTTGCTGACCGCACTTTCGGCATTTCGTCACGCCCGCCTGGGTGACAACGAGCTCATTCGACCACCGCACGCCCGCCAGCTCCCCGCATCTCGGCGCCTTCTTCGACGCCCAGAATATGCTGCTCTGCGCGCTGCTTTTGGCGGAATCTGCAACGGGCGGGTCGTCCGCGAAGCCTGGCGGGACGGTGATGACGTAGAAGTAGTGCATCCACAGGTTCAGCGCGATGAGCACGCATATTGGGCCAGAAATGAGCGGCCACATAAGACCGGGCATTATCACGTCGACTGAAAGCTCGTCAGCGGGTATTCTCCAGGGAGAGACGCGGAAAAGCTGACAAAAGCATACCGTGCCCAGGCTTATGAGTATGACGGCGAATGCGACGAAGAATGGGCCAGCGGCGCCGGTGATTCAGTCGCCGAGCCTCTCGAGGGCCTTGAAGCATCTGAACACAACGCGAGAGCACATCATGGTCGAGAGCAGGAGGTCATCCACAGAGCACTGCACTGCATGTCATTGCTTGTCTTGATTATGATGGCCTGGTGTAGCTGTTGGAATCAGTGATCATCTCGATGATTGCCTTGGTGGTTCAACTTGCGCGTGGGTCGACGACGCGATGGATCGAGGCGGCGCTGGAAACTTGCTGGAAACGATATTCACCTCATGCGGAAACAGGCCAAAAATGATGGATGAGGTGCTTCTAAGCAGCCTCCCCGTAGTCGGTGATCAGACACCTCAGGCCTCAGTAGCAAGGAACTTGAAGTCGAACCCAATAGCGAGTGTGGACCTTGTCCAAGCTTGAAATCGACGAGTCATATGCCTGGAATGGATAAAGACGAGGCCTGTGCTCCTAGTTTGGCGCTATGCTTCCTCATATCTTCCCAACTGGATCTGTCATAGAGGTGCGAGCTCAGATTTTGTTGAAGTGTCTGCCTAGGGGAGACTAGGTTCAACTTGCGAGTGGCTGGAGAAGAAATATTGCGCTCGAGTGTCTGAGCGAGGTTCACCGGTTTAAATTGCGAGGAAACCTGGCTCGCTCGACGTAAAAGTCCTAAAGTTATTTTATCACGTTCACGCGTCCCTCAAAGGTTTTCGGGCCATATTTTGCGGACTTTGCGTTGTTCCGCCTCAATCAAAGGGATCTTACAGCATAATTAGGAGCTTATCATACTCCTGAACCTCACACTAGGCCAACCAACCAACCACAACAACGTATGGAATAGAATCAACGCCGGCTGTGCATTCAGCACAAATTTGAATGTGTTTGAAACCGAAATTTCCTCGGAGAGACTGGAAGCAACAGAGTCCTCGTCCAGAGATGTGCTCCCTCAAAATAGTTCAGACGAAAAGCGCATACAAAACAGTGTAATTTACTTACCACTGTTTAGGTGGGTTGACTCGAGTATAACCTGGGACTCTGCTTCTGAATTTCCGGGGCCATTATGCGTGTAGGGAGCTGACTCGAGTATATCCTCGGACTCATCGTCCGAATCTGCGGGGGCTCGGAATGAACCTTCTCCGACGGAATGCTCCTCCTCCTCACAAACTGTTCATCATTTCATAAAATAGATCAACTAGCTGAAATCACCAACTCACAATGGGCAAATGGGGGGTTTTTCTGGCTAGACAATTCATACAATGGCTCCCCTAGATGCAGAGCGATCTCCTGGCTGTCTGGATCGAAGCCTTTGGCCTGGTGGAACTGACAGAGTCCTTCATACACGCGGGCATCCCATGACCGTCCCTCTGCATACTTCAGAATTCCGATACGGGGAAAGCCGAGACAAGCTGCATCCTCCCAACTAAGCCGTTCAACACCCGATGGATGCAGAGACCAATAGGCCGGACATTCTGGCCATTTGAATGACAATGAAGGTCCCATATAGAACTGTTCGGGTGGGCAAAGAAATAGGTAGCCTTCAGGTGGGTGTGGTATAATTGGGGACACTGTGATCTCAACGATGATGTCAGACAATAGAACTGTGTGGAAAGATTATTATAGAGACCGACAGGCAGCAAACTCATACCATGATCCTCAAGATTGGATGTGATTCCGAGGCGGCTGAATACATGGTTCGTTTGACTGAGCCAGGCCATTTTTTTGGGAAAGCAACCCACGCTAAACCAAAGCTGATCCTTTCTAACATAATCAGAGGTGACTCTTGGTCAGAAAAATTTAGAATAGTGCATGAGTCACAGATAATGATAATTTCATACCTGTACCACCTATCCTCCATGTAAACCCCCTGGCCGCACCAATAGCCAATGTCATAATCGATCTCTCCGGCCATAGTCGCAATCTCAACATCAACCACGTCCCCCTGTGGATTTTTCGAGGGGCAAAAAATTATTGTGCCAGGATTCACGTTTTCCAGGGCCGTCATCAAGATGTCTTGACGTTGGGATGGTTCCCAATAGCGTATTTCGTACGTTGAATGGTGAGCTAACTCGTCAAAGCATATTTTGTGATACTGGTGTATTGTCAGAGAGTCAATGACAGTGCTTTCCAGGTTTGGTGTGCTCAATAATGCGAGTCCTTGTCAATGAACCATATCATCCTCCCAGAACTTGTCCACCCAGCCGCCACGGACAAGGTCCACACAGAACTGGCCTGATGAACAACGTATGAAAGGTGTGCAGGACGAGCGCTGCTAAAGACATCATCGTAAAGTATCTCATATCCTAGTAGTAATAATCAGCTCACCAAGTAGCGAGAAAAAATGGAGCGGAAGTAACCCTGGGCTGCCTGCAATAGTCTCAGCATATAGCTGAACAGTGTGAGCAGGCATACTCGAAACTCAGCATCCTACAGACAAATGAGCATATGCAAGTGGGAAGCAGTGGGCACATACAGCGTAAGCATGAATGTATACAGTTGCAAAATGTGAGTGCTGATAGAGCCGCAAGAAATCGGAGAAAGGGATCAAATCTAAGTCAAATATCAGTTCCAATATCATCGTTTGAAATTTAGGGACCGCACCGTCATGGAAGATCGTAGCATATGTATTCCCGGAGCTTGCTGTACCCCAAAGCTGAACGATATTTGGGTGGCTAGCGAGATTCAATGGCCTTACTCGTGAGGTGAATGAATGAACAACTTACCGCACAGCCATATATTTCGCAACATCTCGCCGCCAATCCTGAGGCGAGTTAGTAAACCTCCATATCAATACACGGAATGCCACGCCGCACCTCTTTCGCTTTCTCGCCTTGATACATGGCCACCGTCACACTCGATGTCCCGCGATCTATCTTGGCGGAATGGTATCTCCGATGAGTACTCACTACACCCAAATTCCTGTCCAGCCGTATTTCTCGCTGTAGGTCTATATCTCCCATCGGGATTCGTCGATAATCTGTGCAATATTCAGTGCCATTCATAAACAAGCCATGCTGAAAAGAATTACCGGACAGGACAGTCCGAGGTGTATGATAGTTGTTTGTCGTGGTGTTGGTGAATGTCCCACCAGCTACGGTAAAGTGGTGCGAACCCGAGAAAACGCCAGAGCTAAAATAGGCGCCGATGAGCCATGACTCGATTCAACTACTCAAGCGGCACTGAAATACTCACGAAGCGAATCCAGGGTTCTCTATGGGCGAGCCAGAGTTGACGTCTTCATTTACATGGGTTTCGTCGCCCATCACTCGTGGAGGGAAGAGGAAGAGAGGGTAAGCGCTGGCATGACAGCTTTCCATTTAAGAAGGGCCCAAAACAGACGCTCGAGCTGTGGGATACAGCCCCCGAGGCGGTCCAAAGAACCCTGGTGGAACATACGTGAGTGACTTGACATGGTACATGCTTCAAAGCTATTGGAATCCAAACCCATGACTCGCATTCCATCAGGAAGTGGAGGTAGGAAGAAAATGGATTGTATTCATTCATCTAAATTACTGGCTGACAGTACTGTATACGACAGGGAGGCAAGGTAAGCAGGAGGTGATGTGTGGAGTTACGGAGCGCGCCTGATTAAGAGAACTGATGTCGAGGGGACAAGTCGGGAAGGCTGGAGAGGTGCGGGGCTCATCTGGAGTCGACACCAGACTCAGGCATGTGCAGCGCGATGTTGCGCTCTGCAACACAGTTGGTCCGCCCCGCTCTGGCACGAGGCGAGAGCAGACGTCCGTGCGCCGGCGTGGTCGATATCGGTGTTTCCGCAGTGGCTGCACGGCAGGGAAGGGAGGGGTGGTACGAGAGAGTAGGGGACCAAGCGAGGACAGCGAGCAGGGAGTGAAGGAACTGGAAAAGGAGTGAAGGAAGGGAGGGAAGGAGTTGGAGGAAAGAGGATGGCTGGAGCCAGTACAGAAATCGCATGCGCAGGCAGTGTCGTACAGCCGAGCTTGAATCCGGGTGCGGGTACAGGTGTTTGGCCGGAGCAAGGCCGGAGTCGGGAGTCAGCTACAACGAGCACGCGGAGTCGGTGGATGTCAAGCGCAAAGGCCGTGTGGGATGTGTGTGGGGCCGTCCAGTCAAGCTGGTCGGGTCAGGTCGAATGGGGGAAGGTCGTGCGCGCGAAGCGTGCGTGGATGGAGCACGGCGCAGTTGTATGGCGCGCGGTCGTACAGCTGAACTTGAGCTTGTGAGCAGCGCAGGGTCCACTGCGCAGCGCTGGCGCGTCGGACTTGACCTTGAGGCGGCGGCGGCGCTGAGCAGGTGCTGTGTGAGAAGGCTGTGTGAGAGAAGGGCGGCCGGGAGCGTGAATGTAGTGCAGACACGGCGGGAAAGGGATAGGTGTGACGCACGGGCCAGCCCGTATCCATTTCTATCTCATTGAAGATGAACAGAGGACAGGCGGATGTCACCGATCGTGAGTGCGAGCGCATCGTGTCCATCGAGCAGCGCGGCGCATGTCCCGTGGACTTGAGAGGGGTGGGTGTGCGCTGGCGTGTGAGGTCTGTATGATGGAGCGGTAACATCAGCGCCCATGGCGGAAGTGAATAGTGCGTGCGGCGCACCTGCGACCCTGCTGCCTCTGCTGTGAGTGAATCGTAAGGGCGGCGCCAGCGCAGAGTGTGTCAAGCAGTGGAGCACAGCTCTGGGTCAATTCAGGCGGCGCTATGCAAGATCTGCGTCAGCGAAGAAGCAGTAGGATGGGAAAGAAACACTACGCACCGGCGAGCCTCAGGGCATCAACCGCTACCCATCGTGCGCGCGCTAAGCTGCTCGGGCGCTTCGCCCCGGGATGCGACTCGGTGCGTGCGCCATTTGCAAGGTGGAGAGGGCTGGTGTGGCCGAAACGGTACTGTACCGAAGATGACGTCGGGTCCGCTGAGGGTGGGCGGACCAGAATGGGGTGCGAACGCCGTGAGGGAGGAACGAAGGATCAACAGCCTGAGATCCAAACAACCGCTATTGTCCCGATATGGGAATCCTGTCCAGGTGCAGCACCGCAAAAAAGAGGATCCTTTAGAGGATAATGAGACAGATGTGGCCGCATGTGGCGGGAGCCGAACCTTATCCTGTCTGGTCCGTGAATGATCAAGCTCGGAATTATTTACATAAACCACCGAGAAAACATGTAAGAAACCAAGTATCGGTATTTGTGGTGAATCAGCAGCATTGAGACAAGTTCCCCCGTATGAACCAAGTCTCCCGTATAAACACGCTCATCCTGTTGATCATGTGTCCGTCAAGGTTGAAATCAAGGATTATCAATGCATCAAGTGTTGTTCAACCCCACCCGAAGTGGGAGCCCTTGTATAACAGGGAAATGACTTCAAAAGTGATCAGAATTTGAGGGGCACGGGCAGTCCTAACCAGGATATGCTGGGACGTCAAGAACCCAACCCAAAGGTTCGGCAATAAATAATGCTAGGGTAAACAACGCTATCTGAGTTCTTGGAGGTACGAATTGTCCAGCATGAGAAAATCATATTGTGGGCGTGCGGTTTTCATCTCATTCACAATGCCAAAGCCACGCTGACAGATGTCACAGTATTTCCAGCTCAAAAAGTTGAGTAGAACAAGGTGTCAAGCAACTGGCATGGATCACTCTAAGCAGACTGCGGGACCGAACTCGAAGGAACCTGCTGTTAAAAGCTATAAACCCAAATGGGATCGAACAGCCTTCCGGAACCTTCCGTCTCGATGGGAAAACTACACCAGGAGTCGAATCATCCCACACGGTGATATCTTCACAGCTAATTCAAGATTACACGAGCCCTACAGATAGTGCGGGTAATGCAAGGAGAAAGAACGACCGACAACTGGACAGCCGACACGAATTTGGAGCTGTCCGAAACCGGGAGCTCGTCCACAACCAGGTTTGAATTCGCAGTGCCTTCTATGAGCGAGGCACTCGATACCTCTCGTGGGAACCATTCAGTTGAACGGCGAGTTAATTAGTTGAAATGGTCCTGGATGTGGATATCGCCTTGCCTTGTGTCTGACGCCTCACATTTGCGAGAGCCCTCACTTGCATAAGCGACAGAGTCGGGAAGCTGGAGGCCCAAATGGACTCTGAAGCTATCGAGGTAGGGGATCAGAAAGTATTGAAGTCCGTTTGTGAAAAGCTATAGAAGCACAAGATGGTGCCGGAAAAATGTGTCGACCCGGATGATATGAAGCTCTGCCACGGCAAATCTCAAATATTTCCATTCTTTCGTTCTGATCCAGCTCAGAGTTCCTCCAAACTTGGTTCTGTTGGAGTTGATCCAGAGGATGCACGAGAACACACGCTTTGCCGCTCACTGGGTCTTATGTATGGGTATGATTCAAACATACATTTCCAGGAATGCTGCAGGAGCTGAATTCGCAGCGAATCCCGAGGATACAACGAGAGCGCGGTGGGTGCTTCCCACCCTACCACTTCGATCGAGCAAGTGGAATTCAATTAGGGCTGGGGTAATTTTCGATTGGGCATTTAATCAGGCGCCAGAATAGCCCACAGATGGAGCTGAACAGCCTAAGGCGGAGTTCAAAAGGCTTCAGACGGACACACGCGATTTTTTAAAGAGGGAGATGTTCGCCTACTTGAAATACAATTTAGTCTACGATGAGGAGGCAGACCAAAATGTTGACCGTGGCAGTCCTTATAAGGACCAGCTTGAACAGAGAAATCCCTCGAACCTCCAAATCCAAAGCCGGTCATACAGCCAGAACAATACCGGGCACAAAACTAGCGACAATTGGACAATCAAGACGACTGTGAATGTACCCGAAACCGCTATCTCTTCCGCAGGTGAGGCCTTCACCGCCTCTGCCGACATTTCTTGAGTTGAAGAGCGGGGTCAGGTGAATTAAATTTACACACCATCGTCATCCACATTAACTGATTCAAGCATATTCTCGGGCTTTGCGATAGACGGGCTTTGATCGTCGTCCTCGGGCACGCCAAGGAAATGCTGATCATCGACTGTTCTTTCGATGAGAGATTCTTTGTGACAACTATGGACTCACTATGCGCAAATGAGATATGTGTTTCGCTGGACAATCCATACAGTGGCTGCCCAAGATGTAGAGCGAGATCCTGGCTATCCGGATCGAAGCCTTTGGCCTGATGGAATTGGCGGAGGCCTGTGTAAAAATTGGTGTCCCATGACCTTCCCCGGATCTCCGTGAAGAGCCGCAGAGAGGGGAAGGCGAGGTTAGCTGCATCTTCCAAGCTAAGTGGATCAGCACCTGTGGGATCAAAGGACCAATAGGCTGCGCAGTCCGGCCATTTGAATGAAGATGGTCCAATTTGGAAATCCGTGGGTGGGCAGAGAAAAAGGAAGCCTTCGGGTGTGCCTGCTGTAGTTAGGGGAATGCTGAGGCAAAAGAAGACATCCTCCAATAGAACTGTCGGGGTAGATCAACTTCAATAGTGGACTAGCTTGAGATAGAATTTGTACCATAGTCCTCAAAATCGGACGAGATTCCGAGGCATTTGAATATATGATTCGCTTGGCTGAGCCAGTCATTCGGGTCAAGGTACCAGACACTTAGTGAAATGGTAGTCTCGGCTACAGCATCACTGGAGCTGAGACTGGCAGATTGAATAATATTAGCGCTAGTCACAAGGAGGAGATGAATCATACCGGGTCCAACCGTTCTCCATGACGACTCCCCAGTCGACCGTATTCCAACGAGGTATGCCAAAGCCGGAGTCGGTTTGCGGCAGGAAGGCAATCTCCACAAAATCCTCGAGCTGATTGCCCCAAGAGCAGGAAATCACTGCACCAGGATTAAACGTAATTGGGTTATCAATCGAGGCGATTCGGTGTTGTGAGAACTGCCAATAGCATATTTCGTGATATTCCTCCAATGTCAAGAAGCCGAGGGCAGCAGCCTCCAGGCTCGGGGTGTTCAACGATTTGAACTCAGGTTGGTCGGATCTCTGACCCGGGTGGATGTACCTGTAGAGACGGGTATTTCCCGGTGCGAGGTCCACGCAGATTCGGCCGGTTGAGCGACGCATGAAGAACGTACACTTGCCAACGGACTAGATATGTTAACATAATAAGATCGCAACCAGGTCAGTGAACTCACCACCCAGTGTTGAAAAGTGGAGGCGAAGTAATCCCGGACGGTCTACACAGGTTTCAGCGGTCTATAAGCAACCTTGAGTGTTCATACCCTTAGCTCTATGTTCTGGCATAAATTGAGATGCATCTGGCAAGTAAGAAGTGGCAGATACATACAATGTAAGCATAGATATACACGGTTGAAAGATGTGAGTGCTGATGCAGCTCCCTGAATTGTCGAACCGGTATCAAATCTGCATTGCATTTCTCAGTATTGCTCTTTATTAAATTGTAGATCGCACCGTCATGAAAAATTGTAGCATATATATTCTCCGAGCTCGCAGTGCCGCAAAGCTGAACAATATTAGGGTGGCTGGGGGGATTCAATAATGTGAATGTGATGTTGCAGAGCGGAACTTGCCGCATGGCCATATATCTCGCAACATCTCGCCGCCAGTCCTGAGAAGTGTTGCTGGACCTCCATATCAAAGAGTATAATGCGATGTACCTCTTCCGCGCTGTCACCCTGATAGGTGGCCACTGTCACGCTCGATTTTCCGTGGTCTATTTTCGCAGAATAGACTCTTCGAACGCTGCGTCGTTCCCGCTGGTGATCTGCCACACCAGAGTGCTTTTTCAGGCGTAAATCATGCTGCAAGTCTATATCTCCCATCGGGATTCGTCGAAAATCTGCGCGATATTCAGCTCAGCGCCCTTCATGAACCAGCCATGCCGAAAAGAACCACCAGACGGAACAATCCGAGTGGTATGATAGTGGTTTGTCGTGGTGGTGTTCGTGAATGTTCCACCAGCCACGGTAAAGTGGTGCGAACCCGAGAAAACACCATAGCTGAAATAGGCGTCGATAAGTCACGACTCGATTCAACTACTCAAACGGCATTCGACTCACGAGGCGTATCCAGGGTTCTCCATGGGCGATCCAGAGTTGAAGTCTTCATTTGTATGGGCTTCGTTGTCCATCGCTCGTGGACGGAAGAGGAAGAGAGGGTACAGCCCCCGAGGCGGTGCAAAGAACCCTGATGGAAGATACATGACACGGTACGTGCTCAAAGCTATTCGAATCTAAACCCCATGATTCGTGTTCCATCAGGAAGTGAAGGTAGAGAAAACATAGATTGTATTCATTCACCCGATTTACCGGCTGACAGTATTGTCTACGAAAGGGAGGCAAGGAAGGAGCAAGGAAGTAAGTGGGAGGTGGTCGCGGCGCACGCCGGACGAAGAAACAAGTCGGGAGGGCTGGAGAGGCGCGGAGCCCATCTGGAGTCGACGCCAGACTCGGGGATGTGCAGCGCGACGTTGCGCTCTGCAACACAGTTGGTCCGCCCCGCTCTGGCACGAGGTAAGAGCAGATGTCCGTGCGCCGGCGTGGTCGACATCGGCGTTTCCGAAGCGGCTACACGGCAGGGAACGGAGGGGTGGTGCGAGGGAGTAGGGACCAAGCGAGAACAGCGAACAAGGAGGGAATGAAGGAACCGGAAAGGGAGTGAAGGAAGGGAGGGGAGGAGTTGGAGGAAAGAGGGTGGCTGGAGCCAGTACAAACATCGCGTGCGCGGGCAGGGTCGTACAGTCGAGCTTGAATCTGGAGCCGAGTGCGGGTGTGTGGCCGAGTCAGGAGCCAGGAGTCAGCGCGCGATTCGGAGGATCTCAAGCGCGCCTTGCGGAATGTGTCTTGAGCTGGTCGGGTCGGGTCGACTGGGAAAATGTCGTGCGTGCCACGAAGTGTGTCTGGATGGAGCACGGCGTGGTCGCGTTCGTGCAGCTGGACAGGTACAGGGTCTACTGCGCAGCGCTTGCGTGTCGGACTTGACCTTGAGGGAGCGGCGGTGCTGAGCAGGAGCCGCGTGAGAAGGCTGCGTGAGAGAAGGGCGGCCGAGAGCGTGAATGTAGGACAGACACGGCGGGAAAGGGACTGGTGCGACGCACCGGCGAGCCCGTATCCACCTCCATCTCCATCTCATCGTGCAGGCGCCGCCGTGGTTTGCAATTCGCACGCGCAGCGAGTGGGCAGGAGTTGAGTCGGGGGCTGGCCTTGAGGACAATCAGAGGGGAGGCGAATGTCACCGATTGTAAGCGCGAGATGTCCCGTGGACTTGAGGGGGGTGGGCGTGCGCCGGCGTGCGACCTGTATAATGGAGTGGTAACGTCAGCGCCATAGCGGAGGTGAATAATGCGAGCGACGCACCTGTGAGCCTGCTGGCTGCGCTATGAGCGAATCGTAAGGGCGCATTCAGCGCGGGGTGTGTCGAGCAGCGGCGCGGCGTAGCTCTGGGTTAATTCAAGCGGCGCTATGCAAGACCTACATCAGCGAAGAAGCAGTAAATAAGGCCCACCTAAGAACTCAGTGCAGCCGGTTCCTGACCATTTGATGTGCGCCCAGTTGCTCGAGGATGTGAAGCGCTCCGCCCCGGAATGCGACTCGGTGCGTGCGCCATGTGCAAGGCGGAGAGGGCTGGCGCGGCCGAAACGGGACAGCGTAGGGAGGACGAGAGCGAATCCGCTGGGGGCGGGCGGACCAGAATGGGGTGTGGATGCGGTGAGAATGGGGGGAAGCCGCGAGGAGACTTCAGTCCGGCATTTGCGAATGTTGTTGGGCTGACGTCGACATGATCGGAAGAAGCTGACAATGTTAAACAACAGCCGGACATCCAAACAACCTCTATTGCCCCGATATGGGAACTTTGGCTGAATGCAAGCAAAATCGATGCAGCAGCGCGAGGATGACAAAAAGAATATATTTTGAACATAATAAAGAATGTGATGGTAATATTTTATCGGTTCCTAAAAGCGACGCTATCGTCCATACAAAAATCGCTTGGGACCAGAAATGAATAGGGCTTGTGCCCGTGCCCGTTCCGATCAAGATTTTCCACCTCGCAAAATGGCCCGTTGAAAAACGGCCGTTTCAACGGTTGTTGCGGGTCTTTCGGTCTTTCAACTGTACTTTCAAACCACCAATCTTTTGGGATTGTTCTAGGTGCGGAAACACAAGCCACTATTTTCGTGTCAGCGGCCTTGAAATACATCACGGAACTCACAATTTCCACCAGCAGCTGGCGGTGTAATATATAAACCCTGGTAACTAGAGGTGTACCCACAATGCATAAACGCCGGTGGTTAGAGGTGCGTCCATTTATTTATATAAGACGTACTCACGTGTGTGTTGGGCGACCGCGGCAGAGCAAGAGACAGCGAACAAATACCGAGCAGGACGCCATCGACGACGTCGAGGCTCATAACTCTTTTGGGAAGGCTGACTAATGAAATCCAAATCGGGACATACGGCGAGGAAGGCCTCTCGTCGTCGTCAGTGACGATGGCGGACGCAGAATCGTAGAAAATATAAAATAATACATAAAAAACAGCGGAAAAACAACAGAGTAAAACCGGCGTATGAGAACAGTCAATACAACAAGAAAGAAGGTGGTTATAGCGGCTCATGCAAGCGACTCTTCTACAAAAGAGGCAACGAGTCGTGCATCGGCCGCCACCTCAGGAACCGGTGAGTCTGCATCCTCATCTTCCTCTTGTTCTTCCCCTGCCGCCCCCGCCGCACTGTCGCCTGCCGCCTCTGGCGGGACGCTGCCGAGGCTGTCTCGTCCCAGCTGGATGTACCGCGGAAGGTCCTTCCAGTTCTCCTCAAAGCGTCGACGCAGGTCTAGCTGCATTCGCGATTGGCGACGCGCGTACGCCGTGCACCCCTCTCGCAAGGCCTGGTCATCTGCTGCGAGCGGGCGCGGATC